>SJYT01044705.1:0-25425 GCA_006410635.1 Cephalophus harveyi | reverse complement strand
AAAAAAATCTAAAAAACTAGTTAAGCATGAAAATGTCAGCCAGTTGGGAGAGAATTTGTTGCTACAAAAATGAATCAGATTAGGGGAGAAAACTGTGTAACCTCTCTAGCAATGTTTTCAGATGCACAGGGCAGAACTCTAGAACAGAATTTCCTTGCACTTCAAGAGGGTAAGTTATTTAAATCAGAACCCAGATTTGAAAAGCTAATGATCATGGTGATGGTAATCATAATATTAGGGCTACCCAGGTAGCTCAATGGTAAAGAATCTGCCTGCCAATGCAGGAGAATTGGGTTCCATCCCTGAGTTAGGATGATTCCCCTGGAGGAGGAAAGGGCAACCCACTCCAGTATTCTTGCCTGGGGAATTCCATGGACAGAGAATCCTAGCCAGCTACAGTCCATCAAAAAGAGTCAGACACGACTTAGTGACTAACAACAAACAAAAATCATAATGTTGGGTTGGCCAAAAGGTTCATAAGATGTAGAAAAACCTGAACAAACTTTTTGGCCAACCCAGTACCAGCAGTGGCAGTACTTAATAAGCCTTCATTATGTGCCAGGTACTGTTTTCAGTGCTTTACATATGTATTAATTCATTTTCATCCTTACAATATTCCTTCCACTATAATCATCATCATCTTCATGGTTTTCCAACAAGAAAATTGGAAGTAGAGAGAGGTTAAGTAAGTCACCTCTGGACATATAATTAGAAAGTAACAGAGCCAGGATTTGAACCCAGGCAGGCTGGCCCCAGGCTTTATATTCCTAACCACTATGATCTTTTATAAAAAGAAGGAAAAGTGGGGGAAAACCCTGAGGATGAGGAGCAGGCCAGGGGAAAGAGCTGGGCTCTTGGTTATCAAGTGAAAGGCTTCTGGAAACAGTCCCGTTCTGAAGTCATGCTGGTGGGGTGTGGCCTTGGTCTGCTGCCTGGGACTCTTAAGTCTCGTTGCATTTTGTCAGAAAGGAAAATCATCTGTGGTTCAGTGTGAGAAGGTGGTTAGTCTCTGAAGATGAGAACATCTCATTAGAAGAATTCCTACAGCTCATAGGAAGTTCAGAGGGAAATCCTGAGTCACAGCTGATGTGAGACCCTCTGACACTTTGTTCTATGCCTGTCTGTCTGCTCAGGGGCCCTGGCAGAATCCGTAAGCTGTGGATGTTTGACTAAGGGACCACTTGATTTATTCAGTCATTTGCAGATTCATTGTGTAAACATTCATTCAGCAAGTAAACAAACATTGCTGTGTTCCTCAGACTTGAGTCAACTCTTCAAAGAAAATAAATCCAAAGAGAAGTATCAACTTTTGCACCTCTGAAGCTCTGCTGCTGCTGCTGCTGCTGCTGCTAAGTCACTTCAGTCGTGTCCGACTCTGTGCGACCCCACAGATGGCAGCCCATTGGGCTCCGCCATCCCTGGGATTCTCCAGGCAAGAACACTGGAGTGGGTTGCCATTTCCTTCTCCAGTGCATCAAAGTGAAAAGTGAAAGTGAAGTCGCTCAGTCGTGTCTGACTCAGCGACCCCATGGACTGCAGCCTACTAGGCTCCTCCGTCCATGGGAGTTTCCAGGCAAGAGTACTGGAGTGGGGTGCCATTGCCTTCTCCTCTGAAGCTCTACTCTATGAAAATATTTTGACCAAATTAGCTTTTTTGAAAAATCATAACTCAATTGAAAACACAAAATTTAACAAGTCCAGAACTTGTAGAGTTCCAAGAATATGTGGGGGTCCATGAATGCCAGTTCAAGAAACTAAAAATAATGGAGCCCCTAGACTACATGCTAGGATGGGAGGAGAGTGAACACAGATGAGATCAAGGCAGTGTTTGTCTGAAAAAAACCTTACAGTATAAGGGATATTGGCTTCCCCAGGGGCTTAGCAGTAATTAATCTGCCTGCAGTGTGGGTTGGGAAGATCCCCTGGAGGAGGAAATGGCACCCCACTCCAGTATTCTTGCCTGGGAAATCCCATGGACAGAGCAGCCTGGTAAGCTACAATCCATGGGGTCACAAAAGATTCAGACTTGACTTAGCGACTAAACAACAACATAAGGGAAATTAGGCTTACACGTGAACATAACTTCCACAAGGAAGGATGAGAATGTGACATCAGAGTCCCAGAGATAAAGTCCTGTGGAATCAGTGCAAAGACTGGGAGTGAAATGGCATCTGTTCTGGCCTGATTCATAGAGAGGGCGACCAAGAGAACAGCACAGGCAAAGGTGGAGAGGTGGAAACCAGCACACCTAGAGGCAACAGTTGCTGGAGAGAGGTACGCATCACAGAGATGTGCAAGACGGGGCTGGAAAGAGAGGGGTTTTGTCCAGACAAAAGGTAGGCCTTGGATGGCAAGCTGTTAAACTCACTGTGATTTCTTCATCCAAGATTGCAAGAAGGTGGTGTGACCTGAGCTGGTCTTCAGGAAGCTGATGGTGAGAGTGGAAAGACCCTGGAACATGCATAGGAGAGATGGTCAGAAATCTGCGGGCCCCCAGGAGGGGTGTCAAGTCAGAGAAAGAGTGAGAGGTCCCAGAGCTCTGACCCCCTTAGGGCCTACAGGCAGCAGCTGCTGCGTAGCAAGGTGAGCGAAGGGGTAGGTGAGGCAGGGAAAGCGCTGGGTGGCCACGCCTGGTGAGTGATGATGCCACTCCGAGAATTAAAGGCTTTCTAAAGAAGTACGTGTGCAAGGGAAAGTTATTCATTCCATTCTGGACGATTGCATTAGGAGCAAGAAAAACATTCAGATGGAGATATTCTACTGATGGTTATATATCAAAGATGAAATCAAGCTAAATAGAGATTCCATAAAGACCCAGGAATGAAATATGTTGGATAAGTTTGAGATTCAGAAACATGTGCTTTAAGAGCAATACCAATAAAGTGCCTGGATTCCAGGATCTGTTTTCATCATTCCGAGCCTGTCAGCTAAGAACTTTCTACATGTATGTAAGTGGAAGCATCTGTAATGAAGCCAGAAAGTGGGTTTGACATGGAAGGCATCTGGTTGAGCAGTAGTGTTTTTGTGGCACATATATCAATTCTTCTGTTTTACTGTAATTCTATGAAAATTAGTCATCAAGGTTGTAATGACATGTTGCTAGAATTTTTGATTATCAGTAATAAGCACACATTTGTAAGATATACACAATGCAAACAAGATGACATAAAATACATGTGACATAAAGGCACTGACCACATCCCACAGAAACAGAGTTTATGAAGGTTCTTTGACACGGAAAATACGTACTGTCCTGATAGGCAAAAAGAAGGACAAGCTTTTCAATAATGTTTTTGTAATTCACAACTTTCAAGCAATATGTTGGAAAACTTACCCCAAAGATAACTTTCAGTACTCTACATCTCATGCCGGCTACTTCTCTGATTATTATATAAACTTAACAAAAAGATTCATTCTGCTTTTATCCTGGAAAGACCACAAAAAATACATGCATTCAAAGTATTATGAACCTGATGGTGATTTTATTAAACTATACTATATTTATATAAACTATCCATGTACCTAGGCACTATTCTTATTTATTCAAAAGGAAAATGTATGTGGGTCATTTTGCCAAAGAATCAGAGTATTACATGAATGTTACCTTGGCATCCACTGTTACCTAGGTTAACTTTTGTTTCACTGCCTTTTTTTCAAGACGTAATTTCATGTCGATGCATTTCGTTATGATTGATCATTTCATATGAGAAAATAATCCTTCTTTCTCCCTTGCAGCCTTTTTTGGAAAATACCTCAATGAATATAATGGCAGCTACATCCCTCCTGGGTGGCGAGAATGGCTTGGATTAATCAAGAATTCTCGTTTCTATAATTACACTGTTTGTCGCAATGGCATCAAAGAAAAGCATGGATTTGATTATGCGAAGGTAATTTTCAGGCACTTTTACACTGCACCAATTTACTTCATGCATAATGGGAGAAAGTCATTTTCAGTATGTTAGCCTATCCACGAGATTGGCTTTCTCTGTTCTCACAGTTTTAGAATGAGAAATTTTAAGATAATTTTAAATTCCAGGCAAGAAAAAGGCTCTCAGGGAACACTGACTTTGAATAGTGGGGTTTTTTTTCCCCCTTCATTAGGATGAAAGGCAATCAGCCTTTGATGAAAGTATTATCAAAAAAATCATAGATGCCTCCACTCTGTCTTGTGATAATTTTTGGTTTTCCCCCGTCTAGAAGACTTGTCCACATAATCAGATGTTCATCTTGTACTGTTTTGCTTTTCATTAGGGTGATAGTATGTTCTGTCTGTGGCTTCAGATTTAGATGTAAGAATAAGAAAAGACAAGTGCAAAATTCAAAAAGTTGGGAAACCACATTCTTTGCTTTTACCACACTTTGATATTGACAAGGATACCTGCCCATGGCAGCTAGAGTCCACAAAAGTCTGTAAGGCAGTCAGTCCTAGAATTTCCAAATCAGTTCACAGAAACTGAAGTGAACAGGTCCCAGAGTTCTCTAACAAATGGATTTCCAGATCACAGGAGCAGAGGGGGAAACATCTTTAAATTTAGCCTGCTAATTAGCCCAAAATACCCTCCTAACTGTGTCCATCTTTTCCTCATTTATCTAAAAGAAGCTGAGAATCTGCTCCAACTAGCATAGATCTCTGTGAAAAAGCCGTTGGTAGAAATCAGAAAGAGGAGACTTGATCTAATTTTGGCACATCGCTATCCTTATGCTTGGCCTGATTTGAGCTCAAGGGACTTGGCGGGGGAGATAAAGTGTAAGTCTCCTTTCATACCCTCCAGAAAACAATGCATGCAAATGAATTCACAAACATTGCTAATAGGTTTCCAAACTCATCAGAGTTGAGAGCTGGCAGAAACCTTGGAGGCAGGTTTGCGCAATGCCCTACAAAGTTCACTAATTGTCACTGCTCCCATTTTTATCTGTGGGGATACTTGTCATGCTCCTTGTTCAAGCTATTAACCTTTCTTTCCCTGTTGTCCTAAGGAGAGCAAAGTAATCAAGATTCCCTCTAAAGACTAAATCAGCGTATCTTGCCTGTTATCACAGCTGATTAAGTGACAAAGACAACTGTGTCGAAAAGAATATAGATCTTTTTTTTAGAAAGAGAGGAAAGGAATGAAACAGACACTTCCATGGAAGGAGGTGATAGCCTGTGGGCTTGTCCTAAGAAGGACACGTGACATAGGCTTGATCCCTTGGGCATGGCTTTTGCAGCTGTTCTGGTCCTTGAATCTACATGCGATTAGTCATGCCTAGAAGCCTCTGACAGTGCACATTGCCTGAGAGCTTTCTGAATAAACTTTATACTGGAGTTCCAGGCCAATGATACACACTTAGAGGAAGCAGGTGTTTTCAGTTTTCATCTTTTCTTTCTTTTTCATTCCATCTCTTCCCCCGCGTCCCCTTATAGTCTTGCATCAGCCCCTTGGATTATAGATTAAATTGTTCTATTAGCAAGTCAGGCTCTAATCCCAACAGCTGGATCATTTTAGTTGTGCAATTAACAGAGTGTAATCTGCAGGAAATCAACTGCTCCCCATATTGAGTGTTTCAGATAAACTAATTTATAGAATGTTGCCCCTTTTCCCTGTGCATCCAGATTTTGGTCATGACTTTCATTGGCAATCATTGTGTAATTCTAACAGGTGAATTTTTAATTTCACGAAAAGATTTTTCATGTGTGTGCATTTATGCGTGTATGTGTGTGTGCATGTGCGTGTCTGTATGTGTGTCTGCAACTGTGAATTTGTAGTGGGCGTGGGTATTTCCTGTCCTTGAAGCAATTAAATTTTTTTGTCAACGAATTACATCAGCGAAACCTGAGAATGAAATATGTATCCGGTGTTTCATGTGCTATAGCATTTTTAGTGCCAGATCTGATCATTATCTTGGGCAAACAGGACTTGACTTTTTATTTTTTCCCCCTAATTCTTAAATTGTACATTACTTTTAAAAAGATGTTTGTGTGTGTTACTATGCTAACAACCCTAGAAAGTAACTGGCAACTGATCTCTGTTTCTGGAAGATGTTTTTCTCCTTGGGAAGTACAGTTTCTCTTCGTGCTTAAGATCTTACCTCCTCATTCAGTGAGTTGCTTCTGAGGGAAAGCAGTATTCAAATGTGATCTGATGAATGTCACCTTTTGTAATTTTTGTTTTGTGTCAAATGTATGTTTCAGGACTACTTCACAGACTTAATCACTAACGAGAGCATTAATTACTTCAAAATGTCTAAGAGAATGTATCCCCATAGGCCCATTATGATGGTGATCAGCCACGCGGCGCCCCACGGCCCCGAGGACTCGGCCCCACAGTTTTCAGAACTGTACCCCAATGCTTCCCAACACATGTGAGTAACAGCCTCAATTCTGGGACCTGCTGATCTCAAGCCTCTCCTTTGCTCCCCACCCACCTCCTCCCCTGCACCCCATTTCTTTCTACGTGGCATCTCCACAAGGCAGGAATGGGGCTTCTGCCCCGAGACCACAGATCAGGCAGGCCCTGAACTCAGGGGCTTGCTGAGGTGGTTTGATTACGAATCACATCTCCAACATCGTAAGGAACTGAACAACAACAGCAAGAACAACAAAATGAACAGAGAAGCACATGGGGAGACTGGGGCGTGATTTTGATCAAGGGCTTCTTTCAGTTGTCTCAAATAATATTCATCAATGTGATCTAATAATAATAATGACCAAACGATATGTTTCTTACAGCAACAGAGTGGTGGTGACCCCCCTGGTCTGGTTATAGAGACCTGGGTGAATTTCCTGGGCTCGGGCTGTCGCAGCTTTGCCACAGATGTCTGATTAGAATTGCTGCAGTGGCAGCTGCAGAGGGCTTGCCCGAGAGGCCGTCTCAGGTCACGGCTTTAAAATAACCTGATGTTTCTTTTTGAGAGGCAGGAGCCTTGGGGATGGGCTTGGGAGGCCCAGAGGAGAGGCTGATGGCTTATGGTGATGAGACAGAGAGCAGAGAGCTGTATTAAGCTGACCATTCTCACGAGACGAGTGTAGTAAGTCTGGATACTTAGGCAGCAAAGAATGTGATTTTGTTTTTCCAGTCTCTCCTCACCCTTTCTTCTTATCCATTGCAATGATATGCATCCTCCACGCAGAGCAATGGGCTGAAAGTTTAACCATGAGAAGAGTAGGAAACAAGGAAGTGATCCATTTCCTTCATCACTAAACCTCCAGAATTCATTCTTAATCTATTTGTGCTCAAGTATTATCCCTCTTCAGCCACGCTGATCTTAAAGCTGTGATCCCAGATGGGGAAAAAAATAAAGATTAAATGTACTTCCTTATGAAAAGAGATAAGTAACTATTGAAGGCATTCTAGTTGCTGGCATAACATATCCCTGGAAAACTTTTTATTCATTTTTTTTTATCTTATTATAACTAATAAACTTATGGCTCCTCGTCAGTGGTACTTAGATCCTCTCTATCATATCAAGTGACTTAGAAAGAAGGAAAGATGGGAACTAACAATACATAAATGAAGCCAGGTGAGTGTCCTACTGAGCATGCCCAGGAACTTGGAGGATGGAAGTGTTTTGATGCATAAGATATTGTCGACAAAGAAAGCTGCCCCAGCAACTGAGGCATAGGGTCTGGATGATCCATTGTGTTTTGGAATCAACCCTGTGGATGAATATTCAAGACTCTCTACCCTATGTATAATTATGCAGCTCAATTCATGATTGAAGCCCATCAGGGACTAATGACTCTTCATTAGCCATCACTTGCAGATTCAGTAACCTGCTGGTTCAGTAAAAGAAATAGGTCTTTGCAGATTTCTTCCATGCCCTGGGACTCACCTTTTCCTTTTCTTCGAGTCAGAAATTGCTTTCTTTGTTGCATTAGCAGAATCCCAGCCTAAGGTGATTTTCCACAACTGTAAACCTCACTGCTGTTTGCCCGGGAGTCTGAGGACAAGAAGTTGACAAAATGTGTTTTATGGCTCCTTAGAAGTCAGCTTGCCTTTGAAGCTTCAGGGCAAGGTCCTGAGCCTACAGGAAAATCAGCCACAGGTCAAAAGGTTCTGACAGCTCAGCAGTGTGCACAGACAGCCGTGCAGGCCGAGAGAAATCTGCAGAGTTCCCGGGGCTTCGACAATAGCTTTAAAAAAAAAAAAGAAAAAGCATCTCTGATTAAATTCTGTTTCATTCCACAAATATTTATGAGTGCCACCTGTGACACTGTACAGCACAGCAGGGATATAGGCGCAAGGAAGACACAATTGCTGGGACTTCCCTGGTGGTCCAGTGGCTAACACTCCACCCACCCAATGCAGGGGGCCTAGGTTCAGTCCCTGGTTGGGGAACTAGACCCTGCATGTAACAACTAAGAGTTCACATGCCACAACTAAGACTTCCTGGTGCAGTCAAATAAACATAAAATAATCTTCATTTTTTAAAAAAGAGACACAATTGTTCATTCTAGAACCAATGAACTAGGACAGAGGTCAGCACATGGGGGCCATTTCTGACTTGCCACCAGTTTTTATAAATAAAGTTTTATTGAAACACAGCCATGCTCATTCATTTAGGTATTATCTGTGCCTACTTTTGCAATACAACAGTGGAGTTGGGTAGCTGTGGCAGATGCCATTCAGCCTGCAGTGCCTAAACTATTTACTGTATGATTCTTTACAGAATAAGTTTGTTCTGGGCTCTTACTCAAGGAGGAAGACAGACAAAGAGCCTTATCAAAGAGCCTTGTCAGCAGCAGGCTCAGAAGCAAGTGCTAGAGCAGAGAGCCCAGGGTCTGTGAAAGTTTGGAGGAGGAAGCATGCACATCTGTTGGAAGAACCAGGAGAACTTCAGGGCCAAGGAGGCAGGCAAAGTGGACTGCAAAGGATGGGCAACGTCTCTGCAGCTGATAAGAGATTGGATAGATGATTTCAGGAAAAGTGGTCGCCGTGAGGCTGAGACATGACCAAGGAAGCAAGGAAAGCAGTAAGGGATAAAGCTAGAGAGAGAAACCTGCAGGGTATTGAGAACTTGAGTGAATTTGTACGTAGCTATAAACACAGTCCCTGGAGACTGTTTAGTCAAGGTAGACATCATATGTGACTTGACCATTTTTATATGCGAAGTTTTCACTATTCCTTTTTAGTTCAGATGAACCACCTGTGTGCCTTACTGTGCTCAGGGCTCAGTCGTGTCCAACTCTTTGCAGCCCCATGGACTGTACCCCTACCAGGCTCCTCTGTCCATGGAATTTTTCCTGCAAGAATACAGGAGTGAGTCTCCTGTTCCTACTCTAGGATATCTTCCCGACCCAGGGATCAAACCTGCGTCTCTTGCGTCTCCTGCATTGGCAGGTGGATTCTTTACCACTAGCGCCACCCTGGGAAGCCCTGTGAGCCTTAACTAGTGATTCTATAAAGCTGAATCCACACATTGGCAGAGTGAAAAGCTCTCAGGCCTTGGAGGCGAATAAGCACTGGTTCCTATCTCAGTGGTCCTTGCTGACCTTTAGGCAGTACCTTTCACCTCTGAGAACCTCCATTGTCTCATCAGTAAAATGGGAGTAATAACCAGCAACTTGGCATGATGTCGTGAATGACAATTAAAAGATACCCCACCTTGGACCTGGAACACAGAAGCCACTTCATAGGTACTAATATTCCGTGAACCTTCCTATTGAGATGAACCATTAAAAAAAAAAAAAAAAAAAACTGTTTTTTCTGGATTTGATCTTTCTTGACCTACAAAAGGTGCTGTTTTGTTTGATTTCAACTTAACATTCAAGGGGAAGCAGCTAGGGAAAGAACAAGCTGGTTCTTGTCTGTTGTGACCTGACAAGTCTGTTGACGAGCTAAGACCTGCACTGATGAGGCTCTCACCCTGCCTATTCTAAAAACAGACAGGAGAAACACCGGCCTGGGCTGTGTTATCTTTGCCAGGTGCAAACTGTGCTGTTGGCAGTTTGAAGAACACCCTTAGCCACAGAAAATGAAAACTCACACGGTGAGTTGAGTGGTTCAACTTCTGTTTGCTGCTAAGCCGGGGCTTTGGAGCCTCTAGAATAAGGAGATCTGCTGTGTCTCCCACAGACCTTGAAAGCATTGAATTCTGGGCATCTTTGTCATCAAGGTCTCCCTAGCTGCCGCAGGAGGAAAGGGCTGCAGAGAGTCCATGTGCATCTCTCTTGAGGCTGTGAGTGACTGCCCGGATTCACAGTTCAGGCTGCACACAAAAGCAGTGAGACAAATTGAAGACAAGCTTTCCATTGTGGCGCTCGGAGCTGGTCTTCTTAGCGAGAACATGAGCAAGGCATTCAAGCAAAGGGATGCAAGAAGTTAAGTGCTTTGCAGAGATATTTGGCAGGCCCTGTGAAAACAGAGCAAGAAGCTGTAGGTTCTGCCCCGTCGGGGGCGGGGGAGGAGGGTGCAAGCCATGTGAGCACTTTCCTTGAGGTTGCCTTCCTTGGTGGTCAAGCATTATCCAGATGTCTTTCATCCGCCTTGGGTTAGAGCTTCTGACCCCCACTGCCTGGAGCGAATGTATCAGGTTTCCATGGTGTTTGCCGTTGCCAACAAAGAAAGGAAGCCAGTTGAATATTGAGGCTAGAGGTTATGCCAACCAAGAAAGAGAACGGATTACCAACCACATGGAATGGGGGACCCTGTTTAATCAGACAGTGACTCAGTCACTCCTGGCCTCTGAGAGATCTGAGGGAGTCTCCATCATAATAATACATATAATCATTCTTATCACAAATTCCTTCACTATGACTAAGACTCTACTGCACGTTCCAGTAAATTCTCTCCCCCATATCCTCATAATAATGCTAAAGCCTCATCCTCTTGGCATTTCTCTTTCCTGGCGTCAGTGATGTGATAATACTCACCTGTGGACAAAAGCTGATGAGAAAAGATATTACATTTGCCTTCTTGATGATTCTGTAAGATGCTGAGGATCCCTTGACATTTTTCAACTAACTATGCCTCCATGATGGAGAAGGCAATGGCAACCCACTCTAGTACTCTTGCCTGGAAAATCCCATGAGTGGAGGAGCCTGGCAGGCTGCAGTCCATGGGGTCTCAAAGAGTCAGACACAACTGAACGACTTCCCTTTCACTTTTCACTTTCATGCATTGGAGAAGGAAATGGCAACCCACTCCAATGTTCTTGCCTGGAGAATCCCAGGGACAGGAGAGCCTGGTGGGCTGCTGTCTGTGGGGTCGCACAGAGTCGAACACAACTGAAGCAACACAGCAGCAGCATGCCTCCATGAACTTAAAGAAAAATTTTGTTCCAGTTCAACTGCTCTTTCTTTCTATCCCTGGAAATGCATTTGACTCTGTACATACACACACACACACACACAGAGACACACAGGTTCATGTGAAATCAAAATTTAGGTAGAACAATCCACATCAACTAACTTGCAGAAATTGTTCTGATCGTGGAGTTTGGGATGGACACAGCATGTCAAAGGGACAACTACCCTAAGGAAGCCTCAGAACATTTCTGAAACACCTTTGTTATCTAAAGTTGAAAAGAAAGGACTTCCCTGGCAATCCAATGGTTAAGACCCCATGCTTCCACTTCAGGAGGTGCAGGGTTGATCCCTGGTCAGGGAACTAAGATCCCACATGCTGAGTCATGCAGCCAAATAAATTAATTCAAGTTGGAAAGAAATGTCTTGCCTTAAAAAGAATTGCATGTTCTCTCTTCATTTCTTTCACAAATACATAAAAGAATATGCTTTCAAAGAGGAGAGAATTTTAAATCCTCCATAAACATTTCTGACTTGAGCAGGATTAAGCGCTCCCTTTGTGGCTCAGCTGGTAAAGAATCCGCCTGTAGTGTGGAAGACCTGGGTTTGATCCCTGGGTTGGGAAGATACCCTGGAGAAGGGAAAGGCTACCCACTCCAGTATTCTGGCCTAGAGAATTCCATGGACTGTATAGTCCATGGGGTCGCAAAGAGTCAGACACGACTGAGTGACCTTCACACACACACACTTCCCATATTACCTCTGTATTCTTCTCTCTGTCATTTACTACATATCCCGTTGCACTGGCTGTTTACTCAGATCCTTGATGTCCAGTCACACAACTTCAGAATATCTACACTCAACACCACACGAATGACACCCTGCTGCTACGCAAGGCATCTCTTTCCCAAAGGCAGGACGTAACCATCCATCTCTACTTCCCGTTGCCTGATGGGCGCGGCTCCAGCTGCTTTAGTTGTATGATACATTTTTGTTTAGCAAATGCATCAACATGTTAACCCTTCCAACTAGCTGACGTTAAAACCCTTTTAAAAATAGTTTGAAAGTAGTTGAACAATTGGTTTTATGAATTAAAGGATACCTAGTGATAGTATAAATCTTTTAATAGTTTGAGTGTGTACTTCTTGAATCTGTACGACCAGCTTATTCCGGGAATTGAGACCTGTTTCTCAGTGAGTGATGATCCTGCTACTAGTAAGGGTATTAAGTGTAAGGATTTTTGTTGTCGTATGACACTAAACGCGTGGCTTCCCTGGTGGCTCAGCGGTAAAGAATTTGCCTGCAGTGCGGGAGACCGCTTGCAGTGGAGGAGATGTGGATTTGATCTCTGGGTCAGGAAGACCCCTTGAAAAGGAAATGGCAATCCACTCCAGTATTCTTGCCTGGGAAGTCCCAGGGACAGAGGAGCCTGGCGGGCTACAATGCATGGGATTCCAAGAGTCGGACATGACTTAGCACCTAAACCACCACCACCATGAGACTAATAGCAAATGAAGAGAACACATGTTCAAATATAAAATACTCGAAATGTATTTTCTTTGGGGTGACAGCAGAGGCCATTGGTGGTACCAAATGAACTGCTAAGTTCTTTGTGTTTCCCCGAGAATGGGTTTAATATGCAACACATGCATTTCTTGAAACTATTTCTGTGCTACTAAGAATTATTCTCCTAAAATGTCCACCCATCAAAAAGAAAGGGGACATGATTGATTTGAGAAATCTTATCCCTGTTATGTCAATAAGCAATGTTAGCAAGCAAAGCCAAGCCTGGGGAGAATCTGATATTGACGGCAAAAGTTGAACATGCAAATGCAGTGGTCTGAGGGATCTGTCCGTGAGCTACTGTGCTGAGCAACTGTATTTTTGTTCAGTTGCTCAGTCACATCTGACTCTTTGCAACTTCATGGACTGTAGCCCACCAGGCTCCTCTATTCATGGGGTTCTTCAGGTAAGAATGCTTGAGTGGGTTGCCATTTCCTACTCCAGGGGATCTTCCCAGACCAGGGATCAACCCATGTCTCCTGCTTAGGCAGGCAGATTCTTTACCACTGAGCCACCAGGGAAGCCCGCGCTGAGCAATAACGCTGAACAAATGACGACTAGAGAAAAGCAATGTGCAGAGAAGCCTTGCTGGGGAAAGGTCACCTTTTATAAGTATTGGAATCATCTGTTGAGAGTTACAGGTGTGTTCCTAAGAGTATACAGTCTGGAGAGCACAGTTCTGGGCCAAACATGTATCCGAACAGATACAGAAAGCCTCACCAGACCAGACACACATGGCTGACACTGACGTGAATTTTTGAGGTTTGTTTTTCTGTTTTGTGGCAATCTGATCCTTTGTCCTCTCCATTTTCAAGCAAAGAGTCAGCGTTCTCTACCTTTTCGAATATGTCTCCAGGGTGTTGTGGAGGGTCAGACTTGATTCTGTATTTGCAACAAATGGAGGAACACAGCAGCTGGTGAGAGGCATCTGAATGGGAAACAGAAGCAGCTAATATTTTAAATCAGGATAAGCAGGATAGAAGCTAAGAACTTTAGGACTTACTTTTTAAATATTTATTTGTGTGGCTCTCTCAGGTCTTAGTTGCGGCACATGGGATCTTTGTGCAGTGCACGGACTCTCTAGCTGTGGCACCTGGGCTTAGTTGCTCAGCAGCGTGTGCGATCTTAGTTCCCCTACCAGGGATCAAACCTGAGTCATCCCCTGCGTTGCAAAGTGGATTCTTAACCACTGGACCACCAGGGAAGTCCCAGGACTTACTTTTGATAGAAGAAAGGTATGGATCACTTTTCCTTTTAATGATGGGAGTTTGAGATGCTTGTTGGAGAGGACAGTTCATTGTGACATCATGAAAGGAGCAGGGTTCCCAACCTGTTCTTTCTGAGCCACCTCCATATGCTTCACTGTCTCATTTGTAAAATGGGAGTATTTTATTTTCTTGGGCTTCAAAATCACTGTGGATGGTAACTGCAGCCATGAAATTAAAAGACACTTGCTCCTTGGAAAGAAAGCTGTAACAAACCTGGGCAGCGTATTAAGAAGAGACATCACGTTGCTGACAAAGGTCTGTCTACTCAAAGCTGTGGTTTTTCCAGTAGTCGTGTATGGATGTGAGAGTTGGACCATAAAGAAGGCTGAGTACTGAAAAATTGTTGCTTTTGAATTGTGGTGCTGGTAAAGACTCTTGAGAGTCCCTTGGCCAGCAAAGAGATCAAACCAGTCACTCTTAAAGGAAATCAACCCTGAATGTTCATTGGAAGGACTGATGCTAAAGCTGAAGCTCCAATACTTTGTCCACCTGATGTGAAGAGCCATCTCATTGGAAAAGACACTGATGTTGGGAAAGATTGAAGGCAGGCGCAGAAGGGAGCAACAGAGGATAAGATGATTGGATGGCATTATCAACTTAATGGACATGAGTTTGAACAAACTCCAGGAGATACTGAAGGACAGGGAAGCCTGAAGTGCTGCAGTCCATGGGATCGCAAAAAGTCGGACACGACTTAGCAATTGAACAACGAACTACAGTAAGAAGCCCTGCCCTCTCCGGGCTGCCACAGCCTCAGTGAGCTGTGACATGATAAGCTCTCTTCCAGCTTCCTCTAAGTATGGGTATGAGTGGCCCCAGGTTTTGTCCTCTGAATCCTCTGTGAAGCCTCACAAGAACTCTTTGAAGTTCTTGCTCCCATTACAGATATGTGGGAACACAGACTTAAAGAGAAAAAAAAAAAGTTGCTCCAGATCACACACTAGTAAGCAACAGTCCTGGGCTGAGAATTCAGGTCTGATTCCAGAATATTCTGGAACAATCGGATATGTGGTTTTCCAGCATTCCCTAAAACTGTCACCTGCTTCTCTGTGTCTCGCATTTTCAGCCAACAGCTCCCAGCTCCGTCTGATTCACTGTAAGTTGATTCTTAGTTAGGGCAGCAAGCCTTCATTATCACAGGGCAGAGGGACAGAAGAATGCATCTTCCAGGAATTTGGCAGGCACCAGCAGGAGGCACCCACAGGTCTTTGGCAAAAGATCAATTTTCAACAACTGTCAATTCCAGCAACCCCCAACCTTCCACCTGCAGGCCCCTTGAACAGCTGCTATTCTGTGGGAAGCAGTGGCAGCCTGTCTTCCCCTAAAAGGCAAATGGTTATCCCCGCCTCCTGCTGAGACTCCACCTGGGATCTTGTCCCCAGAGCTGGAGGGGGAGTGGTCATCTCCCACATTCAGAAATTAAGAGAAAATTTTAAAAATGGGATGGGGGAAGGATAACTTTGACAATACACCCAAACTCTCCCTTTTAATAAAAGCCAGACTGAACATATGTCATTCTGTAAATCTGAGAGTCCAATTTGAGGCTTGTAATTTGCTGTGAGCTTCCCTGTTCCTCAGGGCGAGGTGGATGGAGCCGTGCCAAGCACTGGAAGGTGACCGGTGGAAGATACGATGTACCCGCTATGAGCCTGCTTCTCGGCTCCCTATTGTAATTTTTATTTGTGTTTGAGGTTTTGTGGTTAAAAAAAAAAAGTCAACTAGATTTATTTTTAAATTAAGGCACACCAACATCAAAGGCAGTAAGAGGAGGCTGGTGGGGTATTATGAAGAAAGCCCGTGTAATCTTTTATAGCCATATTCTTTTTCAGGGCACGTATCAGTAAGTGGTGAAGGACCTTTCGTGACCAGCTTGCTCTATCTCTCTGACCTCAAACTCCCCCCAACAGTGAAAATCTCTTTCCTCTGGGATTTAGAAGCTCCCCCTTCTCTCCTCCTCCTCTTCGCTCTCTTCCTCTAATCTTGCTTGTAAGGTTACACGCTGCGTTAAGAATAAGAAACCCGGGCTTAAGTCCTTTCCTACTGCCCAGGCTTCTGAAATACACGGGCTCATTTGGTCTGTGGTGCAATCTGAGATACGAAGAACCTTTCAGACCAAAAATGGGACCATTCGGTTCATGAGTTGTCTGCTTGGTGAGCAGAGGAAAGTTCATGCTGACAGTTTCTCTGATAAAGAATGGCAAGTGATATCTGAAAATTTGTTTATTTAATGTCACGGATATTTTTCCTACCCAGATCCTTATATATAATACATTTGTTTATTGGCTCATGTAGGAAACTCAGGTACTTCTTTGTTCTGGGCACTTTAAAGAGATAGATGATAGATAGATAAACAGACAGGTTTAGAAGTTTTAGAGGGTGAGAGGCTGAGTTTTTTTTTTTTTTTTTTTTTTTGCTGCACCATGCAGCATGTAGGATCTTAGTTCCCCAACCAGGGATTGAACCCACTCCCATTGCATCGGAAGCACCGAGTCTTAACCACTAGACCACCAGGGAAGTCCCTAGTCAGATTTGTTGTTCCTCAAAACAGATTTTTATGAGAAGCTCTTATCCCCATTTGCAGGTGAGCAAATTGAACTACATTTACCTACCCTACAAATTTGTCTCTTTAAAAGGAAGTTGACTGACACCTCTCAGCATAACTTGTACACTTTTAGGGACAGTTTCTCCTGTGCTCAGTGTTAAATTGGCATTCGTTAACCAGCCAGCATCCATACAGATCATTAGGGTAACTTTCTGCACAGGAAGACCAAAACTACATTTTCAACTACTAAAAGAGAAGCACGGCAAATCCACTGGCGGAAGAAAATGTATAGTAACAGGTGGCATATATAGAGCCGCATGTTCTTGTGTACAGTCACGCGGCTCAGAAACTCCAAGTTTCCTCAATAGGAAATTAGCTCCATGACGGAACGAGTGGAACATGGTCGAGGCTTCTGGACTCACCAACTCACAGTGATTGACTGTTTCTCTAGTTTTATGATGTAAACAATGTCACAGGATCTCCTGCAGTCATCATTATCCACCATCTTTCACTGATAGGCTTCTCCCCAGAACAGAGAGCAGTAATCAGATTCCTCTATCAGCCTAGACTATCTCTTGTTCTGAGAGACTGGCTATTTGCACAGTTGTGGTTCACACAAAGAGCAACTTTAGATGCAGGAAGCCCCTGTCATTTTACTTTCCCTTCATTTTGTTAAAGCAAATGAGCTTTGGAACCAAGTCCTGGTTCGATTCCCTGCTACTTTTGTTAACCTGAGAAAGTTAGCTTTACTAAGCCTCAGTTTTTCTCACCTGTGAAATGGGAACGATAAACCTATTTCCCAGAAGAGCTGAGTTAATTAAATGAGTAGATGTGAACAAAACACTTAACACAGTCCCTGACCCATGGTAAATACTGAGTTTTCACTATTAAACAACGTTTATAGGCTTCCCTGGTGGCTCAGACAGTAAAGAATCTGTTTGCAATGCTGGAGACCCAGATTCAATCCCTGAATCGGGAAGATCCCCTGGAAAAGGAAATGACAACCCACTCCCGTATTTTTGCCTGGAGAATTCCATGGACAGAAGAGTCTGGTAGGCTACAGTCCATAGGGTCTCAAAGAGTCAGATATGACTGAGTGACTGACTTTCATAGGCTTATCAGCTAAGGAGAAAGTTCAGACACATTATATACTCTGATGGAGAGGTCAAATGAAAAACAATTCTCAGTGTGAAAAGCATAGATATATTCTGGCATAGATATGTTCTTTGGGAGTGTGAAGTGGCAGCATCTTATGATCCAGGGAGTTGGGGAAGACTTCAAAGAGAAGGTGATGTACTTTTTGGGTCCCCAAAGGGAAGTATGGGCACTACTTACATCTCTATAGATTAAATATAGGCTCAAACCACCTGTCTTACAACAATAGGACTCACTTCCCTATAGTTAGCAAAAATTATGCCTGCACCTATATTGATTTGTCTATAATGAACAGCTTTACTGATAAACATGTATATTGTAGTAGACTTGCTTGTAATTCCAGCAAATCCAATAAATTGATGATATCTATATGTGAGGTTAGAAATGAGAAAAATTCAGACTAGATATGTAAGTAATCAGTATAATACCCTAGTAAATTCTAGAGATAAAATGTGTTGAAATTATGATTCTTCATCATTGCACGTAACATGTTAGTGACTATATTTAATAGCCTAATTAGCAGTAAAATTTTATGAGTTAACATCACCATGAGAACATTCCCTTCTACATTACTGAGTTTTATCTGTAAATTTGTAACATGACCACAATCTTCTCAAGGTATTTTTACACATTTTATTCAATGAACCTAAATGAACTTGCACTAGTTAGATTTTCACTGCCAGTCTTGGTTTTATAAGTTTGAACCCATACACCTTCAGAGAACTCGTGTGGTCTGGGGTGGTGCAGACTTGAAATTGCTTTACAAACACAGAGATGTACCAGAAAGAAAAATTCTTTAGCTGTGTCCGAAGTCTTTCCTAAATGGTTATTTCACAATGTTTAACATGAAATATTTCTCTAAATGAATAAAAAGCATATATAGTAAGACTCCTTTCTGGATATTTGCAGAACTCCTAGTTATAACTATGCGCCCAATATGGACAAACACTGGATTATGCAGTACACAGGACCCATGCTGCCCATCCACATGGAATTCACAAACGTTCTACATCGCAAACGGCTTCAAACTTTGATGTCAGTGGATGATTCTGTGGAAAGGGTAAGCCCGTGAGCCTGCCCCAGGGATGGGTTTTGATCCAGCTCCCCTTGTGTAGATGCCTTCTTGCCAACCCTGCTTTTGTAGTAGTCGTTTTTCATTTTGAGAGAGTGTGGGGGCTGGGTATTCTGTGAACTCATCATCCTCCCCTCATCTTGTTCTCTTTCTAGGCTTGGTTTTTATGGAGCCAGTAGCAAAAAGGAGATATTATTACAAGTCATGACATCATAAATCAAGGGTTATCACCACAAATACCTTCAGGGATTAAGCAAATAGTGTAGATAGCTAAAGCAGATCGAGTATAAGGCGATAGGACATGGTGAGGATCATGGTGAACTCAAATCTAAACTCCCTCATCTAAAGCAAGGAACAACTACTCAGCTTCAACTAATTTTGGTCATGTGAAAATATGGATCCAGTATTAAGTCTTCTGACTTTTAAAAGAAGCCAGAAATACAAAAATTGTATTTGAAATTTCCTGAATTTTGAAACATAAACCAAACAAGACGTTGCCAAAGGCTGGATGTAACTGGATCAGGCTCAGAGGTAGCCTGTTTTTAATCTTTGATAACTAAATATGAGGGATGATAGTCAAGTTTGCTTTAAAATGGATTTTTCAAAGTAAAACCTTAAAGTTTGATGGTAGAGGTTGTTTTGTGTTTTTTTTTTCAAATAGGCAAAAATAAGCCAGATTAAGAAAAGTATTATATAAAATCAACTGTATTATATAAAAAATATATATAAAAAAAAGTATTATATAAAATCAACTGTATTATATAAAAATCAACTGTATTGTATAAAATCAACTGTATTATATAAAATCAACTGTATTACTGGACTTTTTCCCTCCAGGATTGCAAGCAACTTGAAAAATGTATATAAACATACATGTTTGTCAGCCCTATTAAAGCAACTCTTGCCTTCTAAAAATAATGGAAAAAAGATTTGAGGGGAATCATGGCGGCACTATTGCCATCTTACGCCATCACAATTGTTTCTGACTGAGGTCTGTGCTGTGTTTCAGCTATATAATATGCTTGTGGAAACGGGTGAGCTGGAGAACACTTACATCATCTATACCGCCGACCACGGTTACCATATCGGGCAATTTGGACTGGTCAAGGGGAAATCCATGCCATATGACTTTGATATCCGTGTGCCTTTCTTTATTCGTGGGCCAAGTGTAGAACCAGGATCCATGTACGTATTTCTCTGCCTCCAACATTCAACTGTCATAGCTGGTGTACGTCTGAGATAATTCAATTACCAATCTCAGGGTCTGGTTTCCTTTAGTCCAAACAAAAAAGGATGAGTGTAGGTTCATAATTTAGAAGACAAAACCTCCCACCTGCCCCACCCCTCCCCCAGCCCTGCCACATGCTAAATTAACTAATGTCTACTCTTTCAAGAGAAAGGAAAAATAACTGTATCAATGATTAACTCTCTCAAACCGACCAGAATCCATGAGACTGTGAACACAGACATAGAGTGTGATTTTAGGTATGTCATCCTTACCTTCTTTGAATCTTTTTTTAAAATGATAACCAGTGCCATCCTCTTGGTTGCTTTTTAAAAAATTATTACTGAAGAATTTTTAAAGAAAATTAAATGTTAAGAACTTTAAAGTTTAAATAAGTTTAGATACATTTTATTTAATTAAAATGTATTTAAATGAACTTTAAATGAATTTTAAGAAAAGAAGCCTGAAGGACTGAAATTCCATTTCTGTCATCTTAAGTCACTGCATCCCTTTGCATGTCAGTATTCCCATCATAAATGGGTTTCGTATGCCCTGCCAAGCACATCAGAATGTGTAGTGTAAAATGAGATCCTTTACATGAAACAGTTACGGAAAGCGTGAAAGAAAAGAGTGCAAGTAGAATTCAAAACCTGGGATGACCCTTCAAGAGCATCCAGTCTGGACCCCTGATTTCACAATGAAGAAGCTGCACAGACAGGGTACACACGCCTCTCTCAGAGTTCCCCCATCCTGGATGGACAGCAGTGGGGCCCAGATGCCAGATAATCTGAGTCTCATCTACGTGGCTTGTCTGCTGCTGCATTCCAGTGCATGCTGGGGAGGAAGTGATGGCATAAGAAGGGCCCCTTTGAGGAATGTTATTAGGTCTTTCCCGGGCTTCCCTGATGGCTCAGCAGGTGAGGAATCCACCTGCAATGCAGGAGACAGGAAACACGGGTTTGATCTACGGTTCAGGAAGGTCCCCTGGAAGAGGAAATGGCAACCCACTCCAATATTCTTGCCTGAAAAAAATCCCATGGACAGAGAGGAGCCTGGTGAGCTCCAGTCCACAGGGTCACAAAGAGCTGAACACGACTGGATGACACATGCACAGGGGTCACGTGCACACATGCATTGTCTCTCTCCAGACCACTGGAAACTCCTGGGGAAGCGTGGGATCTAGAGTTGGAAGGCTTTATGTTTGAAAGGCTAGGCAGCATGCATTGAATTCAAGTATAAAAACCTTGTGTCCTTTTTCAGAAGATTGATTTCAAAGCCCTAGTTCAACAGAGAAGTGATGGACTCTCAGGTTTCAGAAGAAAATACACAGCCTACAAAAGCCAAACATCAGGCCACAATTTGTCTGAGGTGTGGCCAGAGCTCAGGGGGACAAGCCTGTCTCCAACCTCACCCCTGTGACAGTCAGCCTTTCTCTTGGTCCCAGTGGCTGAGCACTCAGGCACCTCCCAGAATCAACCACCATTCCTAGGCAACCAGATGAGAGACTGCGAAGCAGTGAAGGCCAGAGAGTACTGGGATGGGAAAAAAAAAAGCCCTAGTGAGGTCCTCCATTGGTGCTGGGTCCCAGGCATGACCATCTTGTCCCTTTACAGAGTCCCACAGATCGTTCTAAACATTGACCTAGCCCCTACCATCTTGGACATTGCGGGGCTCGACGCGCCTCCTGACATAGACGGCAAGTCTGTACTCAAACTTCTGGACCAGGAAAAGCCAGGTAACAGGTGCGTCAGTTTCCTTCCCCTCAGCCAGCCCCAAGCACACTGGCTCCCAGAGCCAGCCAGCAGCCAGCAGAAGTGGAGGCAAAATACCCTCCGCCCCCAGGGACCACCTTGAGCTGAGCACCTCCTTCGCTGTTTGTGAGTGGCGTGTTGATCGAGATGCTGTTCTGGTCTGCGGGAAGCGAGGGGTGTTGCTTTAAATAAACTGTTAGCACAGATCCGTTTGGAAAAGTGTCCCAATGCCAACAGTAAATATTATTACTTTGCTTCCAGGTTTCGAACAAACAAGAAGGTCAAAATTTGGCGTGATACATTCCTCGTGGAAAGAGGGTAATTATTGGTTCCTGGGGTGCTTCTGGGAATGAGTCTTTGTGGGCAGCTCTCCCTGCTGGGAATGTTTTCCGCCTTATTTTGGTTTACTAAGTGTGTGGATTTTGTAAACCTAGTCATAAGACTCATCCTCCTCTGGCCAGCAGAGTGATGACGGCTGAGTCAGAACTGCAAAGATGGGACACAGTCTTTATGAGGCTGTAGATTCCCAAGGCATGTGTCCACCTCAGTTCCTAACTGGACCGGTTAATTGACATTCTCAATTATCCCTCCCAGGTTCTGCCTGATGCCCTTCCACTTCTTTTCCTTATGTGCCTTTCCTAGTTTTGAATAGACAAATAGATGAGATTGTATTAATAACTGTTCCAGAGTCATTTCTGGATTTCTCCTTTCTATTTGTAATGTTCATTGTCTTTGTTTTTCTCCATGCTTACCCTAGGCAAGAGAAAAACATTTCTGTCATTGCTTTTTAACAAAAATGAACTTTGAGCCTATAAAGGTGAAGTCGCTCAGTCGTGTCCAACTCTTTGCGACCCCGTGGACTGTAACTTACTAGGCTTCTCCGTCCATGGGGTTCTCCAGGCAAGAATACTGGAGTGGATTGCCATTTCCTTCTCCAGGGGATCTTCCCGACCCAGGGATTGAACCCGGGTCTCCCACATTGGAGGCAGACGCTTTAACCTCTGAGCCACCAGGTTTAAAGCTGAACGTTTATGCCCAAAGTTTTGAAATGAAGATTTTGAAGAAAGTGATTTTCCTTCCCTGATCTCCTGTCTTCATAATTCCCAGGTTGTAATTTTCCCAAGGACTCATGAAATGTTGGGCTCCTGTGGGTAGAGACAGGATAACTATTTATTGCTTTTTGGAGAGTGTGGAGTCATGTGACAGGGAAGAAAAAAAAAGACAGGCAGGTCACAGTGTAAGTCATTTCAGATCACTTCTCACATAAGCTTTTATTTTCTGTCAAAGGAAATTTCTACGTAAGAAAGAGGAATCAAACAAGAATATCCAACAGTCTAATCACTTGCCTAAATATGAGAGGGTCAAAGAACTGTGCCAGCAAGCCAGGTACCAGACAGCCTGTGAACAGCCCGGGCAGGTGAGTGACTCAGCATTTCTGCACCATCACTCGTTTGCTTCTCCATTTCTAATGTAAAGACTTGCAACGTGTCAGATAATGTACATTTATATTTAAGTAACCTTTTCATAGCCGTCATGGAGTGCTCTCCGTAACCCCTTTCCACTGACTGAGCAATGTCTGACTGTTCCCAGCTGGGTCTCCTCATCATTGCTTAGGCTTTCTCCATTTAAAAGAGATGGTGCTTCTAGTGAAATTTCTAGATATCCACCTAGTTAGCCAACATCAGTTCAAGATATCAGACTTAGGAAATGGATAGTCCTGTGTTAGAAATTTCAGAGACTGTTTGCATCTAAGGAGAAAACCCCACCCCTCTTAACTGGTCATCAGGACATGTCAAGAGATAGCTTAATCAACATCTGGGGCAGATACTGAGCCTCTGGACAGCAAACCACCCCAAGGGCCGTGATTGGGTTTCCACACCCTGGAGTAAGATCAGATGTCATCTAACCCAGACAGAAGGACAGAGTCTGTGACCAAGGTTGAGGAATGAAAAGGGAAACCATATTGTATTTATTGTTTTATTCTATTTCTATTCTATTTATTGTTTCTACCTGTGCTCACAAAGTTACTGACATCAAATATTTCATTAGACTCAATCCTCTTCATTTATAGAATATTAAATAGAGAACTCAGGGCTACCCAGAATACCGACTGTTACCAATAAGAACTAAAGAATTACCATGTGGTGAATTAACACAGATCTGGGTTTTTTTTGGGGGGGAGGGGGGTGTTATTTCAATTCCTGTGTATTTTTTTTCTTTCCTTTTTTTAAAATATAAATTTATTTATTTTAATTGGAGGCTAATTACTTTACAATATTGTATTGGTTTTGCCATACATTGACAAGAATCTTCCATGGGTGTACACATGTTCCCCATCCTGAACCTCCCTCACACCTCCCTCCCCATCCCATCCCTCTGGGTCATCCCAGTGCACCAGCCCCGACCACCCTGTATCATGCATCAAACCTGGACTGGTGTTTCGTTTCACATATGATAATATACATGTTTCAATCCCATTCTCCCAAACCATCCCGCCTTTGCCCTCTCCCACAGAGTCCAAAAGACTGTTCTATATATCTGTGTCTCTTTTGCTGTCTCGCATACAGGGTTATCGTTACCATCTTTCTAAATTCCATATATATGTGTTAGCATACTGTATTGGTGTTTTTCTTTCTGACTTACTTCACTCTGTGTAATAGGCTCCAGTTTTATCCACCTCATTAGAACTGATTCAAATGTATTCTTTTTAATGGCTGAGTAATTCTCCATTGTGTATATGTACCACAGCTTTCTTATCCATTCATCTCCTGATGGACATCTAGGTTGCTTCCATGTCCTGGCTATTATAAACAGTGCTGTGATGAACATTGGGGTACACATGTCTTCCAATTCTGATTTCCTGGTGTGTATGCCCAGCAGTGGGATTGCTGGGTCATATGGCAGTTCTATTTCCAGTTTTTTAAGGAATCTCCACACTGTCCTCCATAGTGACTGTACTAGTTTGCATTCCCACCAACAGTGTAAGAGGGTTCCCTTTTCTCCACACCCTCTCCAGCATTTATTGCTTGTAGACTTTTGGATCACAGCCATTCTGACTGGCGTCAAATGGTACCTCATTGTGGTTTTGATTTGCATTTCTCTGATAATAAGTGATGTTGAGCATCTTTTCATGTGTTTGTTAGTCATCTCTATGTCTTCTTTAGAGAAATGTCTGTTTAGTTCTTTGGCCCATTTTTTGATTGGGTCATTTATTTTTCTGGAATTGAACTGCAGGAGTTGCTTGTATATTTTTGAGATTAATTCTTTGTCAGTTGCTTCATTTGCTATTATTTTTCCCATTCAGAAGGCTGTCTTTTCACCTTGCTTATAGTTTGCTTTGTTGTCTGAAAGCTTTTAATTTTAATTAGGTCCCATTTGTTTATTTTTGCTTTTATTTCCAACATTCTGGGAGGTGGGTCATAGAGGATCCTGCTGTGATTTATGTTGGAGAGTGTTTTGTATATGTTTTCCTCCAGGAGTTTTATAGTTTCTGGTCTTACGTTTAGATCTTTATTCCATTTTGAGTTTATTTTTGTGTATGGTATTAATAAGTGTTCTAGTTTCATTCTTTTACAAGTGGTTGACCAGTTTTCCCAGCACCACTTGTTAAAGAGATTGTCTTTTC
>SJYT01044702.1:109468-134384 GCA_006410635.1 Cephalophus harveyi | reverse complement strand
CAAGGAGATCCAACCAGTCCATTCTGAAGGAGATCAGCCCTGGGATTTCTTTGGAAGGAATGATGCTAAAGCTGAAACTCCAGTACTTTGGCCACCTCTTGTGAAGTGTTGACTCATTGGAAAAGACTCTGATGCTGGGAGGGATTGGAGGCAGGAGGAGAAGGGGACAACAGAGGATGAAATGGCTGGATGGCATCACTGACTCGATGGACATGAGTCTGAGTGAACTCTGGGAGTTGGTGATGGACAGGGAGGCCTGGCATGCTGTGATTCATGGAGTCGCAAAGAGTTGGACACGACTGAGCGACTGAACTGAACTGAACTGATGTAGAGGATCATGTCATCTGCAAACAGTGAGGTTTTTACTTCTTCTTTTCCAATTTGGGTTCCTTTTATTTCTTTTTCTGCTCTGATTGCTGTGGCCAAAACTTCTAAAACTATGTTGAATAGTAGTGGTGAGAGTGGACATGCTTGTCTTTTTCCTGACTTTAGGGGAAATGCTTTCAATTTTTCACCATTGAGGATAATGTTTGATGTGGGTTTGTCATATATAGCTTTTATTATGTTGAGGTATGTTCCTTCTATTCCTGCTTTCTGGGGAGTTTTTATCATAAATGGATGTTGAATTTTTCTGGTTTCTCTGCATCTATTGAGATGCATCTATTGAGACGCAAAGGTTTCTCTGCATCTATTGAGATAATCATATGGCTTTTATTTTTCAATTTGTTAATGTGGTGTATTACATTAATTGATTTGCACGTATTGAAGAATCCTTGCCTCCCTGGGATAAAGCCCACTGGTCATGATGTATGATCTTTTTAATGTGTTGTTGGATTCTGATTGCTAGAATTTTGTTAAAGATTTTTGCATCTATGTTCATCAGTGATATTGGCCTGTAGTTTTCTTTCTTTTTTGTGTATGGAATCTTTGTCAGGTTTTGGAATTAGGGTGATGGTGGCCTCATGGAATGAGTTTGGAAGTTTACCTTCCTCTACAATTTTCTGGAAGAATTTGAGTAGGATAGGTGTTAGCTCTTCTCTAAATTTTTGGTAGAATTCAGCTGTGAAGCCGTCTGGACCTGGGCTTTTGTTTGCTGGAAGATTGCTGATTACAGTTTCAATTTCCGTGCTTGTGATGGGTCTGTTAAGATTTTCTATTTCTTCCTGGTTCAGTTTTGGAAAGTTGTACTTTTCTAAGAATTTGTCCATTTCTTCCACGTTGTCCATTTTATTGGCATATAATTGCTGATAGTAGTCTCTTATGATCCTTTGTATTTCTGAGTTGTCTGTTGTGATCTCTCCATTTTCATTTCTAATTTTATTGATTTGATTTTTCTCTCTTTGTTTCTTGATGAGTCTGGCTAATGGTTTGGCAATTTTATTTATCCTTTCAAAGAACCAGCTTTTTGCTTTCTTGATTTTTGCTATGGTCTCTTTCGTTTCTTTTGCATTTATTTCTGCCCTAATTTTTAAGATTTCTTTCCTTCTACGAACTCTGGGGTTCTCCATTTCTTCCTTTTCTAGTTGCTTTAGGTGTACAGTTAGGTTATTTATTTGACTTTTTTCTTGTTTCTTGAGGTATGCCTGTATTGATATGAACTTTCCTCTTCAGACTGCTTTGATAGTGTCCCACAGGTTTTGGGTTGTTGTGTTTTCATTTTCATTCGTTTCTATGCATATTTTGATTTCTTTTTTGATTTCTTCTGTGATTTATTGGTTATTCAGAAGCGTGTTGTTCAGCCTCCATATGTTGGAATTTTTAATAGTTTTTCTCTTGTAATTGAGATCTAATCTTAATGTATTATGGTCAGAAAAGATACTTGGAATGATTTCGATTTTTTTGAATTTATCAAGGTTAGATTTATGGCCCAGGATGTGATCTATCCTGGAGAAGCTTCCATGAGCACTTGAGAAAAAAGGTGAAATTCATTGTTTTGGGGTGAAATGTCCTATAGATATCAGTTAGGTCTAATTGGTCTATTGTATCATTTAAAGTTTGCGTTTCTTTGTTAATTTTCTGTTTGGTTGATCTGTCCATAGATGTGAGTGGGGTATTAAAGTCTCCCACTATTACTGTGTTATTGTTAATTTCCCCTTTCATACTTGTTAGCATTTGTCTTACATATTGCGGTGCTCCTATGTTGGGTGTATATATATTTATAATTGTTATATCTTCTTCTTGGATTGATCCTTTGATCATTATGTAGTGGCCTTCTTTGTCTCTTTTCACAGTCTTCACTTTAAAGTCTATTTTATCGGATATGAGTATAGCTACTCCTGCTTTCTTTTGGTCTCTATTTGCGTGGAATATCTTTTTCCAGCCCTTCACTTTCAGTCTGTATGTGTCCCTTGTTTTGAGGTGGGTCTTTTGTAGGCAGCATATATAGGGGTCTTGTTTTTGTATCCATTCAGCCAGTATTTGCCTTTTGGTTGGGGCATTCAACCCATTTACGTTTAAGGTAATTATTGATAAGTATGATCCTGTTGCCATTTACTTTATTGTTTTGGGTTCGGGTTTATATGCCCTTTTTATGTTTCCTGTCTAAAGAATATCCTTTAGCATTTGTTGGAGAGCTGGTTTGGTGGTGCTGAATTCTCTCAGTTTTCGCTTATCTGTAAAGCTTTTGATTTCTCCTTCATATTTGAATGAGATCCTTGCTGGGTACAGTAATCTGGGCTGTAGGTTATTTTCTTTCATCACTTTAAGTATGTCTTGCCATTCCCTCCTCGCCTGAAGAGTTTCTATTGAAAGATCTGCAGTTATCCTTATGGGAATCCCCTTGTGTGTTATTTGTTGTTTTTCCCTTGCTGCTTTTAATATTTGTTCTTTGTGTTTGGTCTTTGTTAATTTGATTAATATATGTCTTGGGGTGTTTCGCCTTGGGTTTATCCTGTTTGGAACTCTGGGTTTCTTGGACTTGGGTGATTATTTCCTTCCCCATTTTAGGGAAGTTTTCAACTATTATCTCCTCAAGTATTTTCTCATGGTCTTTCTTTTTGTCTTCTTCTTCTGGGACTCCCATTATTCGAATGTTGGAGCGTTTCATATTGTCCTGGAGGTCTCTGAGATTGTCCTCATTTCGTTTAATTCGTTTTTCTTTTTTCCTCTCTGATTCATTTATTTCTACCATTCTATCTTCTATTTCACTAATCCTATCTTCTGCCTCCGATATTCTACTATTTGTGGCCTCCAGAGTGTTTCTGATCTCTTTTATTGCATTATTCATTGTATATTGACTCTTTTTTATTTCTTCTAGGTCCTTGTTAAACCTTTCTTGCATCTTCTCAATCCTTGTCTCCAGGCTATTTATTTGAGATTCCATTTTGATTTCAAGATTTTGGATCATTTTCACTATCAATATTCGGAATTCTTTCTCAGGTAGATTCCCTATATCTTCCTCTTTTGCTTGGCTTGGTGGGCTTTTCTCCTGTTCCTTTACCTGCTGGGTATTCCTCTGTCTCTTCATCTTGTTTATATTGCTGTGTTTGGGGTGGCCTTTCTGTATTCTGGCAGTTTGTGGAGTTCTCTTTATTGTGGAGTTTCCTCACTGTGGGTGGGGTTGTACAGGTGGCTTGTCAAGGTTTCTTGGTTAGGGAAGCTTGTGTCGGTGTTCTGGTGGGTGGAGCTGGATTTCTTCTCTCTGGAGTGCAATGAAGTGTCCAGTAATGAGTTATGAGATGTCAGTGGGTTTGGAGTAACTTTGGGCAGCCTGTATATTGAAGCTCAGGGCTGTGTTCCTGTGTTGCTGGAGAATTTGCGTGGTATGTCTTGCTCTGGAACTTGTTGGCCCTTGGGTGGTGCTTGGTTTCAGTGTAGGTATGGAGGTGTTTGATGAGCTCCTGTCGATTAATGTTCCCTGGAGTCAGGAGTTCTCTGGTGTTCTCAGGATTTGGACTTAAGCCTCCTGCTTCTGGTTTTCAGTCTTATTTTTACAGTAGTCTCAAGACTTCTCCTTCTATACAGCACCATTGATAAAACATCTAGGTTAAAGATGAAAAGTTTCTCCACAGTGAGGGACACCCAGAGAGGTTCACAGAGTTACATGGAGAAGAGAAGAGGGAGGAGGGAGTTAGAGGTGACCCGAATGAGATGAGGTGGAATCAAAAGAGGAGAGAGCAAGCTAGCCAGTAATCACTTCCTTATGTGTACTCCACAGTCTGGACCACTCAGAGATGTTCACGGAGTTATACAGAGAAGAGAAGAGGGAGGAAGGAGACAGAGGTGGCCAGGAGGATAAAAGGGGGGAATCAAAAGGAGAGAGACAGATCCAGCCAGTAATCAGTTCCCTAAGTGTTCTCCACCATCTGGAACACACAGAGATTCACAGAGTTGGGTAGAGAAGAAAAGGGGTAGGGAAGAGACAGAGGCGACCTGGTGGAGAAAAAGGAGAATCCAAAGGGGGGGAGAGCAGTCAAGCCAGTAATCTCGCTCCCAAGTAAAAATGGGTACTGAAGATTGAGTTCTCAAAGGTACAAAATTGATAACAAATACCAAAAAGCAAAGATTAAAAATCTAGAGTAGAGGTTGCATTTTCAAAAAAATACAATATTAAAGAAAAGAAGGGAAAAAAAGTCACAAAAATTATTTAAAAATATATATATATGAAGTTTGATTTAAGAAATAGGGTCTTTTTTTTTAAGTAATCAGATCAGATCATATCAGATCAGTCGCTCAGTCGTGTCCGACTCTTTGCAACCCCATGAATCACAGCATAGTAGGTTATAAAAATGAAAATTAAAGCAGTAATAGAGGACTTAAATTTTTTTTAAGATTTAAAAAATGAAAAAAAAAAAAAAAGAATGATTGTAAAAATAGTAAAAATATATCTAGGACTTCCTCTGGTGTTGTTGTGGGCATTGTGGGGTCAGTTCATTTTTGGATAGTTCCTTGGTCCGGCTTATATTTCTCAAGATCTATAGGCCCCTTCCTATGTAGTTGATACTAAATACAGGGTTTTAATCTATTGCACCTGTCACTTCCCAAGGTGGTTCCTTCCGATTTAGCTTCTTCTGTTTGCTGGTCTCTTCAGTGTCTGATTTCCACCCTGACACAAGGGGGGCGGTGGTGGACACATTTTTTAGGGTCACTTGTTCAGTCGCACTGTGGGGAGGGAGGGACACTGCAAACAAATAACACTGGCATGTGCTAGCAGTGTCTCAGCCACACTGGGCCTGTCCTCGCTCACAGCGCATGTGCCCTCCCTGCCCACACAGCTCAGGCTCTAGGTTGCTCCGCTGGGAACAATCTGAGGCCGGCCCTGGACTGCATGCACCTCCCAGGTCTAAGCTGCTGAGGTTCAGGCACTCAGGTAGTCCTCAGAGGTGCAGACTCCATTGGGCCTGCATTTTGTGACCTTCCCAGGTCCGTGCAGCTCAGGTGATGAGGTGTATGGCGAGCGCAGTCGCTGCGACTTATCGCCTCTCCCGTCCCTGCTGCTCAGTTTTCTGGGTGTACAACAGGCGCACCTTCTCAGGCAGATGATGACTGTCCAGAACTCCAAGAAGTCTTAGTTAGCAAAGAAGCCTGCTTGCAGTTTGGTAGATAATGTCTCTCTGGGGCTGCGATTGCCCCCTTCCGGCCCTTCCAGCTCTGGCTGCCTGTCACCAGAGGGGGATGGTCTGCAGCTGGCTAGTTCTGTTCAGTCCTTCATTCTGTGTGCAGTCCTGGCGGTGTCTTAGGTTAGAGCTTTTCGCATGGTAGCTATCCCACAGTCTGGTTTGCTAGCCCAAGTTAGTTCACTCTGGTTACCCTCGGGGCATTCAGGCCTGATCCTTACTCTAAGCAATGCAGCCCGTGCCTCCGTGCCCAGCCCCCGCTTGCTAGTGGAGGATGCAGGCGTCTGAGCTGCTTCTCCAGTGGGGGAATTACTGTTGGGCTCGTAATCTGTGGATTTAAATTATTTATTTATTTTTCCTCCCTGTTATGTTGCCCTCTGTGCTTCCAAGGCTCGCCACAGACTCGGCAGTGAGAGTGTTTCCTAGTGTTTGTAAACTTTTCTCTTTTTAAGACTCCCTTACCGGGATGGAGCTCCATCCCTACCTCTTTTGTCTCTTTTTTTTGTCTTTTATATTTTTTCCTACATCTTTTCAAAGACAATGGGCTGCTTTTCTGGGTGCCTGATGTCCATGGCATTCAGAAGTTGTTTTGTGGGATTTACTCAGTGTTTAAACGTTCTTTTGATGAATTTGTGGGGGAGAAAGTGGTCTCCCTGTCCTATTCCTCCGCCATTTTAGGACCACCCCATTCTGAGGATTTCAATTACAACCATTACTTTTGTTTAAGTGTTTCCTATTTCTCCTTGCATTGCCTTTGTTTCTTTTAGTTCTTTTTTTAAAATTTTTCACATTCATATGTTCCTGTGACTTGCGTACAGATGTTTAGAGTTTTAGAGGTTCGGTTTCCACTGAACATTAATGGAAAGTCTCTTCCTTGGGGGAGAGACACCTAGTATCCAAAATGGAAGGAGACCTGAGGGTCTAACTGCACCTGGTACAGACCTTCCTCCACTCCAAGAACGCACTACTAACTTAATGAGTCATAGAACACCTTAGGAGTGAGTTTTGCAAACTGCGCTGGTTTCCGTGAGGTAGGTCTGCTATAACAAGCAACTTCCTATACTAGAAACAAAAATCACAACATTCACAGAGTTTCCTTGACATCTGCCTTGACTTTTTTTGCAGTGTTTGTGCATGTATGTCACTCTCCCTTTGCTGATCAGATCCAGTTACATTCATTTTCTGTCAAGTGTTCTAGCACTTCAAGTTCATTCCTATGCTTATTTCAGAATTAGGGCAACACTTCTGTTTATAAACTGTATACAGCAGATACGGACTAAAGGAGCAACCATCAAAAAATCAGGGACAAATAGAACTCCATGGCTTTAGGAATCAAAAAACTTTATAATGTATCTATTCAAGTAACATAAAATAAATCAATTCATTGGTGACCATATGAAATCACATGTTTAATATAGCATGCTTAAAAATAGATGTTCTGTAAAGGTATATTAATTGATGGGAAAAGGGCTCACCTTTAGAATTCCTTTCAGTAACTGTTGCTAGTACTATAAAGGATTGACTTAAACAATGTTCACAAACTTGATCATTACATAAAATTAAGTGGCTTCCCTGGTGGCTCAGATGGTAAAGAATCCACCTGCATTGTGGGAGACCTAGGTTTGATCCCTGGGTTGGGAAGATCCCCTGGAGAAGGGCATGGCAACCCACTCCAGTATTCTTGCCTGGAGAATCTCCATGGTTAGAGGAGCCTGGCGGGATACAGTCCATGGTGTCACAAAGAGTCAGACATGACTGAGCAACTAAGCACAGTATGGCAAGCAGGTAAACTAAATCCATACTTTTGCAAACCCGAGTAGTGGTGATGATGTTTAGTTGCTAGCCATGTCTGACCCTTGCAACCCCATGGGCTATATGAAGCCCATCCAGCTTCTCTGTCCGTGGGAATTTTCAGGCAAAAATACTAGAGTGAGTTACCATTTCCTTCTTCAGGGAATATTCCAGACCCAGGGAACAAACCCATGTCTCCTTCGTTGGCAGGAAGATTCTCTGTCACTGAGCTACCTGAGAAGCCACTAAACCTGAGTCTTGCAGACTAATATTTCTTTGACAATAGTAGAGAGTTTCTATGATTAAAGTATCTTACATTCTTGAGATTTGGGAGTGATTACCCTGTCCAAGATCCCTTCTCTGAGAGCTGCCACCACCTATTCCTGGAGGCATTTGTACTTGCATGGCTATAACCCACCGGGCAGTTTACATAAGGGTTAGTGATGGAAACACTGGGCTAGGCCAGTAAGAGTTTCTCTCTAGGAATTAACAATTGGACCAAACAGCAGCAGATTCAGTCAATGGTGGTTCTTCTTTGTCACATGATGTAGTTTCTTAGGTCAAAACCCCACTCTAAGGAAGCTGTGATAGAGAACTATGCAAACAGAGGATAGAAAACCATTCTTTCAGAAGAAAAAGACAATAAGAGATGCCTTGAAATGGTCCAGTGTATTACCAGAGAGAGCTTTTGCTCTGGGTCCTGGTGAATTTCAGTTCTAGCTCCTTTCTATCACCCACTACCTTTCCATCTTGGATACATGAGGAAATCCTGTACTCTTCTGGTTAAGCCTTCTTTTCTACAAAAACAAAATAAATCACTATATGCAAAGTTATGATCATTATTTTACTGATGTCAGGACACACCTGACAACTGCCATATAAATGTTAGAGCTGCCATATAAATGTTGAATGAAATATTGGAATTACATTGCAAATTAGGTGCCCTTCTACACTTGCTGCTGCTGCTGCTGCTGCTGCTAAGTCGCTTCAGTCCTGTCCAATTCTGTGCAAACCCATAGATGGCAGCCCACCAGGTTCCTCCGTCCTTGCAATTCTCCAGGCAAGAACACTGGAGTGGGCTGCCATTTCCCTCTCCAATGCATGAAAGTGAAAAGTGAAATTGAAGTCACTACGTTTTATGTCATCAGACTCATAGTCAAAATCTCTAGGATAAACTAAGTATCCTAAACCAAACTATGTTTTGATTTAATAAATGGGAATGATAATTTTACCTTTTAAAATTGCTTGATAAATTCATGGAGTTTAGAAATGTGAAAGGACCAAATATGTTTGCTTTTTGTTTGTTTCTTCATCCCATCCGTCATTTTCAGAATTTATTTTGATATAAATGAGAGCTGTTCTTCTCAAAGGACTAAAAGAAAATCAAAGAGTACAACTTTCTCTTGGAGAATTTCTGGTCCTGATGAAAGTCCCTTTGAGTTTTGACCTTGGAGTAAAGAAACTTTCTAAAGCAAATTTCTGAGTGTGGACAAATATGTCATGGTGTGAATGTGTCTGTGGATGTGTTTAAAACTGCCAAATATAAATCCTGCAGTTAAGAGCCTGCATAAAAATTAAATTACCAAGTTAAAATATAACTTGAAGAAATAATTATCAATCCAAAGTGCATGTATGCTTAGAAATGTTTAGTCTATTGTAAATGAGCCACCAAGGTATTAGATTACCACATGCCTATAATTAGAGAATGATTTACATGAACTCCTGTGCTAAAAGGAATAAGTACATTAACACAAAGGAGCATGAAACAGAATTACAGGACTATCTAATAACTGACTATAGGTAACATACTTTCAGGGAACCACATAATAAGAACAATAATAATAATTAATATATGTATAGTACTCTATTGTGTTAAAACACCTCTTTAATATAGTTTAACATTACCTTATGGCAACTTCTCAACAATCCTGTGAAATATATATTCACTATTTTTCCCTAAAGAAGATCTTGAAATTCAAGTTGCTGAATACTTGCTTAAGTAACACAGCTAAGAAATGCCTGAATTCAATCTGAATTCAATCTGAATTCAGTCTAAATCTAAAAATTCTTATATCAAAATCTGTTACCTAAAGTAAAAAAGAATACTGCCACCTAAAGAAAAAAAATTTAGCTGGGAGGATGCAAATCACTTTAACATGGCATTTTTTTTTTCCCCAGAATGAAGTCACAATTCATAACATAGCTCAATAGCTAAGCAATCAACACACCAGAAAGTGGAACACTGTGCTTCGCCCTCTGTGCTGTGGAGATGAAGGCCTGTTGTCCATGTCCAAAGACTCTGGTGCCTTCCAGGAGTTCTCCCAGGGTCAGCAGCAGGGTGAAGCATGTGGTCAGCTTCAGGCAGTTAGTCACTGACAACCAGGATTAGCAAAAAGGAAAGCTCCAACAAGTGATAGCCACCATTCAGTCAAACCAGAGGAGTCCCTCTGTATTGCTGAATACTTGCTTAAGTAACACAGCTAAGAAATGCCTGAATTCAATCTGAATTCAATCTGAATTCAGTCTAAATCTAAAAATTCTTATATCAAAATCTGTTACCTAAAGTAAAAAAGAATACTGCCACCTAAAGAAAAAAAATTTAGCTGGGAGGATGCAAATCACTTTAACATGGCATTTTTTTTTTCCCCAGAATGAAGTCACAATTCATAACATAGCTCAATAGCTAAGCAATCAACACACCAGAAAGTGGAACACTGTGCTTCGCCCTCTGTGCTGTGGAGATGAAGGCCTGTTGTCCATGTCCAAAGACTCTGGTGCCTTCCAGGAGTTCTCCCAGGGTCAGCAGCAGGGTGAAGCATGTGGTCAGCTTCAGGCAGTTAGTCACTGACAACCAGGATTAGCAAAAAGGAAAGCTCCAACAAGTGATAGCCACCATTCAGTCAAACCAGAGGAGTCCCTCTGTTACTGTGTAAGGAGCCCCATGGACCATTATAAGGCCAACAACGGGAGTAATATGAAAGCTAAAAGAACACTTTGAAAATAGAACACACAAACAAGTGAATTACCCTTGTCTTACTTGCCATGACTTTTCCATTTAAAAAAGAAATAGACATATGTCCTGTCTTGTCCTCCTTCCCTAACCATTCAAGCATCTTCCTTTCGTAATAGCAATTCCTACCTCATAAAATTGTTGAGGATAGTTTAAAATAGAATGCATCTAAAAAGTGCTGAGAACTATGGCTAGCAAGAAAAAGGTTCAATAACTATTGGTATTTTTATCATTTTTATGAAGAACCAAAACCACACAGCCCACTATCTACATTAACTTGATTCTACTCTTCCACAGCACTCTTTCCCAAGAGGATGAAAAGAGAAAATAACTATTTTTAACTTCAGGAACTTCCTTCAAATCCAAATATCAGAACTTTCAACAAGCCCTACTTACCTCCCTTCTCAGGATAGTAGACACTCACTGCTTTGTCAAATAACTACTTATACTTTCATTCTTGCCCAAAAATCCTTCTTCCCTGTGACCACTGAATCTAAACTATGATGTCAAAAACTTTGTTAAATCTCAACCACTGCATGGAAAGACCTATCTTGCACCACCTCCAAAAATCTCATGAATATCCTGGCTCTCACCTGCCCCCTCGGGATTATTCATAAGATTTCCAGACACTGATGTTTCTTACCAGATTAAGAAAAAATATAGCTTGCTTCTAAGCTAATGCTCATTTTGGTGAGTCAGCAGTTAGCATTATTTTTTTTATCATGCATATCTTTCATCTCTATAATCACATATTTTCCCAAATGTGGCCGACAGGGCTCTGAGACACTGCAGTGAACTCACAGGGTGCACTGGAACATGTGAGATTTTGAGGAAAATACATCAGTCTCCAACATTTGTCAGACACTGTGTGGACCATTTGAACATTAGATTGTTATGTTCCTTTGGAGACATCATATCTTTGTGAAACTGGGTTTTCAGTTGTTGCTATGAGAAAAATCAAGTACTGCATGATAGTATGAAAAGAAAAATGCACAAGAGGATGACATCAAAATTTGAGAAATGTTCAAGGGCTGCCCAGGTGGCTCAGTGGTAACAGAATCTGCCTGCCAGTGCAAGAGATGCAGAAAACCTGAGTTCAGTCCCTAGGTTGGGAAGATACCCCGGAGCAGGAAATGGCAACTCACTCCAGTAATCTTGTCTGAAAATTTTCATGGACAGAGAAGCCTGGTGGGCTATAGTCTATGGGGTTGCATGACTGTAGCAACTGAGCACAGACATGCAGTCCTCAGTAAACACACATGACCCGTTGGTAAGTTCAGTTCAGTTCAGTTGCTTGGTCGTGTTTGACTCTGCAATCCACTGGACTGCAGCAGCCAGGCCTCCCATCACCAACTCCCGGAGCTTACTCAGATTCATGTCCGTTGAGTTGGTGATGCCATCCAACCATCTCATCCTCTGTTGTCCCCTTCTCCTCCTGCCTTCAATCTTTCCCAGCATCGTGGCCTTTTCCAATGAGTCAGCTCTTCACATCAGGTAGCCAACATATTGGAGCTTCAACTTCAGCATCAGTCCTTCCAGTGAATATTCAGGACTGATTTCCTTTAGGATGGACTGGTCGGATCTCCTTGCAGTCTGAGGGACTCACAAGAGTCTTCTCCAACACCACAATTCAAAGGCATCAATTCTTCTGCACTCAGCTTTCTTTATAGTCCAACTCTCCCATCCATACACGACTATTGGAAAAACCATAGCTTTGACTATAGGGACTTTTGTTGGTAAAATAATGTCTATGCTCTTTAATATGTTGTCAAGGTTTGTCATAGCTTTTCTTCCAAGAAGTAAGCGTCTTTAATTTCATGGCTACAGCCACCATCTGCAGTGATTTTGAAGCCCAAGAAAATTAAGCCTCTCACTGTTTTCATTGTTCCCCCATCTATTTGCCATGAAGTGATGGGACAGGATGGCATGATCTTCGTTCTTTGAACGGTGAGTTTTTTGGTGGGTTTTTTTTTTTTTTTTTTTTTTNCTGCACTCAGCTTTCTTTATAGTCCAACTCTCCCATCCATACACGACTATTGGAAAAACCATAGCTTTGACTATAGGGACTTTTGTTGGTAAAATAATGTCTATGCTCTTTAATATGTTGTCAAGGTTTGTCATAGCTTTTCTTCCAAGAAGTAAGCGTCTTTAATTTCATGGCTACAGCCACCATCTGCAGTGATTTTGAAGCCCAAGAAAATTAAGCCTCTCACTGTTTTCATTGTTCCCCCATCTATTTGCCATGAAGTGATGGGACAGGATGGCATGATCTTCGTTCTTTGAACGGTGAGTTTTTTGGTGGGTTTTTTTTTTTTTTTTTTTTTTTGACATAAGATTTTTTTTTTTTCCTTTTTTAAAAAATTTATTTTGATAGGAGGCTAAGTACTTTACAATATTGTGGTGGTTTTTGCCATACATTCACATGAATCAGCCATTGGTGTACACGTGTTTCCCATCCTAACCCTTCCTCCCACCTCCCTCCCCATCCCATCCCTCAGGGTCATCCCAATGCACCAGCCCTGAGCATCCTGTCTCATTTTAAGCCAACTTTTTCACTCTCCTCTTTCACTTTCATCAAGAAACTCTTTAGCTCTTCTTCACTTTCTGCCATAAGGGTGGTGTCATCTGCGTATCTGAGGTTATTAATATTTCTCCCAGCAATNTCCCTCAGGGTCATCCCAATGCACCAGCCCTGAGCATCCTGTCTCATTTTAAGCCAACTTTTTCACTCTCCTCTTTCACTTTCATCAAGAAACTCTTTAGCTCTTCTTCACTTTCTGCCATAAGGGTGGTGTCATCTGCGTATCTGAGGTTATTAATATTTCTCCCAGCAATCTTGATTCCAGCTTGTGCTTCATCCAGCCTGGTATTTTGCATGATGTACTCTGCATATAAGTTAAATAATATACAGCCTTGACATACTCCTTTCCCAATTTGGAACCAGCCCGTTGTTCCACGTCCAATTCTAACTGTTGCTTCTTGCCCTGCAAACAGATTCCACAGGAGGCAGGTCAGGTGGTCTGGTGTTCCCATCTCTTTAAGGATTTTCCATGCTTTGTTGTGATGCGCAAAGTCTTTAGCATAGTCAAAGAAGCAGAAGTAGATCTTCTTCTGGAATTCTCTTGCTTTTTCTATGAACCAATGGATGTTAGCAATTTGATCTAGGGTTGCTCTGACTTTTTTAATCCAGCTTGAACATCTGGAATTTCTCAGTTAACGTACTGTTGAAGCCTAGCTTGGAGAATTTTAAGTATTACTTTGCTAGCATGTACTTTGATAGAGATGAGTACAATTGTGTGATAGTTTGAACATTTTTTGGCATTGCTTTTCTTTGGGATTGGAATGAAAACTGACCTTTTCCAGTCCTGTGGCCACTGCTGAGTTTTCCAAATATGCTGGCATATTGTGTGCAGCACTTTTACAGCATCATCTTTTAGGATTTGAAATAGTGCAACTGGAATTCCATCACCTCTGCTAGCTTTGTTCAAAGTGATGCTTCCTAAGGTCCATTGACTTCACACTCCAGGATATCTGGTTCTAGGTGAGTGATAACACCATCGTGGTTATTTAGGTCATGAAGATCTTTTAATATTGTTCTTCTATGTATTCTTGCCACCTCTTCTTAATATTTTGTGCTTCTGTTAGGTCCATACCATTTCTGTCATTTATTGTACCCATCATTGCATGAAATGTTCCCTTGGTATATCTAATTTTCTTGAAGAGACCTCTAGTCTTTCCCATTCTATAGTTTTCCTCTATTTCTTTGCATTGATCTCTGAAGAAGGCTTTCTTATCTCTCCTTGCTGTTCTCTGGAACTCTGCATTCAGATGGATATATCTTTCCTTTTCTCCTTTGCTTTTCTCTTCTCTTTTCTCAGCTATTTATAAGGCCTCTTCAGACAACCATTTTTTCCTTTTTGCTAATATGCTACTTACATTAGTAAGTAGTTTATCTATTTTTCTTTTAAACTGTGTGCATTATTTATTCAAATGGCTATTAAGTTGTTAGGACTCAAATATTTATTAAGTTGTTTATACTTAATTACTTAAAATAGAACTGTGTTGTTATTTTTTTCTTTTTGTCTAAGTGTATCATTAAAACAAGGTAACCAATACACTAAGGGCTCTGGGAGCAAAGGAAGTTTAAGAACATCTACTCTAACCTAATCTCTGTGCAATTGTGATTGGACAGAATTAAAGGAAGACTTCCTAACTCCAGAGTAAACTGCCTCTGTGGCTCTCTCCAACCTTCAAACTTACCAGTCTTTCTATGGGTTTCTCCTTTCCTTGAATGTACTCATGAATTCCAAGAACTTCCCTTATGTCCCAAGGAAACTTTCCATTTTTAAAATTAGGAAGATTAAACTTGTTCACTGTAAAGATGGACTTCCCTCTATCAATTTAATTCATTCATTCAACAAATATTTACTGAATAGCAGATAGGAGCTAGGCATTATTCTATACTGAAGATACACTGGTTATCAAATTTATTGTTGTCCCAAGGAAACTTTCCATTTTTAAAATTAGGAAGATTAAACTTGTTCACTGTAAAGATGGACTTCCCTCTATCAATTTAATTCATTCATTCAACAAATATTTACTGAATAGCAGATAGGAGCTAGGCATTATTCTATACTGAAGATACACTGGTTATCAAATTTATTGCACTAATAGTTCTAAAGCCCTGGCAGCTCATTTGTAACTGCATAAAGATTTTCAAGCATAAATGTACACCAGAATAATCATAGTTTCCATATTAGATATATAGCCCAAACAATAGCAGAATTTTCAGCTGAGAAATATAGATATATCGAGTATTATGCTCACATTAAATTTAGGCCAAGATGGGTGTTAGTTGCGAAAGTTTCTAATATGTTTTTCCAGCTTTAAGAGAAACATGTATGTGAGGGACCAGTCCTACTTTCACTTTTCTGCTTCGCTACATGCATATTCCAAGCATTTTCATCAACATGTGTATTTCTTTCATAGAATCTAAAATCAGCTCTGGATCATTCAGTTCTTCTATCAGGACCAAGTGATGGTCTCTTCTCTAAGTATAGCTAATACTTTCTTGTAGTTCAAATTTATTTTTCTAAGGGCCTTCTGAATACAAGTTCAAATTATATTTAATATTAGAATGTTCTGAAATATCTTCTGAATATGCACTCAATTTTGTTTTTTTATAAGGGAATGGTTACCCACTCCAATATTCTTGCCTGGAGAATCGCATGGACAGAGGAGACTGGCAGGCTACAGCCCATGATGTCACAGACAGTCGAACACAACTTAGCAGTTAAACAACAGCAAAGATACAAAGAGTGAAATTTCTTCCAGGAGGCTCTTAATTGCTCTATGTATTCTACTTACCTTGTAACAAATTCAGACAAATGGAGCTGTGCCTCCAAACTGATGCTTCATTTCCAGAACAATGAAGCAAATAAATGACAAACTCAGAGCTTCTGCGTGAGGAGCTCCTACTTTGGCTTGACAATGAATGTCTGTCATTTTCAAACCCCAAAAAGCAAAGCAAGACCTCACTGGAACCATGGAACAAATTCAAATGCACTAAAATACTATTATCATTTAAAATGAAAAACAGAATAAAGGAATACATATTTCCCTGCGAAAGTCTGAACATACCCTGCTCTCTTTTCCCTCGTCTTTGACTATTACTATCAGGCAAGGTTAAAGGGTGCCCACAAAACCTGTGGCTCTTAAAGCCACGCAAACCAAGAACAAGCTCAGTTATTTTTATGGTCCACCTTTCTTCTTCACACCAAATTGGTACAATAAGAGAATGACACAGTAACAGGAAAGGGGATCACCAAACCAGCAATCCATGAAACTAAAAGATGCTTGCTCCTTGGAAGAAAAGCTCTGACCAACCTAGGCAGCATATTAAAAAGCAGAGACATTACTTTGTCAACAAAGGTTGGTCTAGTCAAAGCCATGTTTTTTCCAGTAGTCATGTATGGATGAGAGAGCTGGACTATAAAGAAAGCTGAGCACCAAAGAAATGATAGTTTTGAACTGTGGTGTTGGAGAAGATTCTTGTGAGTCCCTTGGATAGCAAGGAGACCCAACCAGTCGATTCTAAAGGAAATCAGTCCTGAATATTCATTGGAAGGACTGATGCTGAAGCTGAAACTCCAATACTTTGGCCACTTGATGCAAAGAACTGACTCATTGGAAAAGACCCTGATGCTGGGAAAGATTGAAGGCGGGAGGAGAAGGGGACAACAGAGGAAGAGATGGTTGGATGTCCACCAACTTGATGGGCATGAGTTTGAGTAAACTCTGGTAGCTGATGATGGACAGGGAAGCCTGGAGTTCTGCAGTCCATGGGGTAGCAAAGAGTCGGACACAACTGAGCGACTGAACTGAACTGAAACCAGCAATCCCTTGTGACAATGAATGCTTCTCTGTTTCCTCAGGGGAAGTGAGCAACACAGAGCTTCAGTAAATGGAGCAGTTTTAAGTCCCACGGTCTGGTGTTTCCTAAGTGAAGGCAGGAAAAACTCACTCTGAAATTCTGCTTAGGGACTTCCCTTGTAGTCTAGTGGTTAAGAATTCACCTTCCAATGCAGGAGGAGCAGGTTTGATCCCTGATCAGGGAACTAAGATCCTACATGCCTCATGGTCAATAAAACATAAAACAGAAGCAATATTATAACAAATTCAATAAAGACTTTAAAAATGGCACACATCAAAAAAATCTTTAAAAAAAAGAAATTCTGCCTGAATGAAGCCCCAAAACTATTAGGGACAAATAGAAAGAATGATAGTGCTAAGTCATGTCTGACTTTTGCTACCCTATGGACTGTATCTTGCCAAGCTCCTCTGTCCATGGGATTCTCTAGGCAACAATACTGGAATGGGTTGCCATTTCCTTCTCCAGGGGATCTTTCTGACCCAGGAATTGAACCCACATATCCAGCATTGCAGGCAGATTCTTTACCAACTGAGCTACATGGGGACAAATACACAAAACCAAATACCAATTTGCCTTGCCTAGCAACATGGTCTACAACACACACACACACAGACACACATGCGCACACACACTGCAAGAAGTGGTTCAGATGAGAAAAATTGTTTCCAACATATTTAAGTCCTCAAGGCTTACTTTAAAATCATTAATGTCAAGGAAAGTTCCTAATAATATGCACAGAGTTAGCTCTGAGCAGGTTTTAAAGTCAGCTGTTTTTATTCCCAGAATTGATGCTTCGAAGAATTTATTCAAAGAATTGATGCTTTTGAACTGTGGCCTTGAAGACTCTTGGGAGGCCCTTGGACTGCAAGGAAATCAAATCAGTCAATCCTAAAAGAAATCAGTCCTGAATATTCACTGGAAGGAATGATGCTGAAGCTGAAACTCCAATACTTTGGCCACCTGATGTGAAGAACTGACTCCTTGGAAAAGACCCTGGTGCTGGAAAAGATTTAAGGCAGGAGAAGGGGACGGCAGAGGATGAGATGGTTGGATGGCATCACTGACTCAATGGACTTGAGTTTGAGCATCCCTGGGAGTTGATGATTGACAGGGAGGCCTGGCGTGCTGCAGTCCATGGGGTTGCAAAGAGTCAGACATGACTGAGCAACTGAACTGAACCGAACTGTTTTTATTCCCAGGGTCCTAAGTCTCCCCTTTCCAAGTGTTCCTAGCATGGCCCTCCCCACGTGGACTCAGGGACCCTTGTCCCTTCCTCTGCCCACTGTCCAAGTGCTCCCATCCAAACCCTCTTGTCTATACCTTCATAGAAACTCTAGTCACCATACAACTTGTTCCTGGGATTTGGTGGTTAAATTGTATCTCCAAAAATGTAAATGGCTATAATCCCCACTGAGGAGATGGTGGACATAAATAAAACAGGAGAGAGTTACTGAAATTACCTTTTCTGCTAACAACTTATAAAAAATGCAGGGTTAACAAGGACCTAATGTACAGCTCATGGATCTCTGCTCAATGTTATGTGGCAGTTTGGATGGGAGGGGGGTTGGGAGAGAATGAATACAGGCATGTGTGCCTGAGTCCCTTCACCAGTTCACCTGAAAGTATCGCAACATTGTTAATGGGCTGTGTGTGCTCAGTCACTTCAGTCCTGTCTGACTCTTTGTGACCCCATGGACTGTAGCCCACCAGGCTCCTCTGTTCATGGGATTCTCCAGGCAAGAACACTGGAGTGGGTTGCTATGCCTTCCTCCAGGGGATCTTCCTGACCCAGGGATCAAACCTACCTCTCCTGTGGCCCCTGCATTGCAGGCAGATTCTTTACCTCTCAGCCACCAGGGAAGCCTCTAATCGGCTATACCCCAATACAAAATAAGAAGTTTAAAAAATTGCAAGGTCAAAAAGTCTTTGCTCTGCTTTTACCCTCAAGGACTTTCTAATGGAGAAACTACTTCTGTTAAATTTTCCTACCTTCAATATGTCTGTATCTTAGCTTTGTACAAACTTCCACATATTTGAAGTTTTCTTTTAAAAAAAAACGCCTGGCCCCAGCAGGGGCTAGGTTCACTTTAACCTTACTCGGGGCTGCCTTTTGGCGAGTTACACATGCCTGAAGGGGATGCTGGTTACACTGTTTCTGAATTGGAATGTGCAGCTGAGTCTTTAATTGTTAGGTAAGAGTTCCTTCTGTTTATAAACCTGCCACAGCACCAGGCATTCATTATGTAAGATTAATAAATATAGCAATTCAATTTGAAAAATAGATGCTTAACCTCTACTGTGTACCCAAGACCTCACGTAAACAACTAAAAACGGCTTTTGGTAAAAGGTATGATCCCTCAATAGGCATCACTATTACATACATGCTTCGATTCAGATCATACTGATGCTTTAGTTTTACGACCTCTCAGCCTCAGTACTGTGTTCCCATGGGAGACAAATTCAACCCTAACTTTAAATGCTAAGTTAGGGGATTCAACAACCTCAGATATGCAGATGATACCATTTTAATGACAGAAAGTGAAGAGGAACTAAAAAGCTTCTTGATGAAGGTGAAAGAGGAGAGTGAAAAGATTGGCTTAAAATTCAACATTCAAAAAATGAAGATTGTGGCATCCAGTCCTGTCACTTCATGGCAAACAGGTGGAGAAAAAGTGGAAAGAGTGTTAGACTTCATTTTCTTGCACTCCAAAATCAATGTGGATGGTGACTGCCACCATGAAATTAAAAGACACTTACTCCTTGGAAGAAAAGGTATGACAAACTTAACATATTAAAGAGCAGAGACATTACTTTGACAACAAAGGTCATATAGTCAAAGATATAGTTTTTCCAATAGTCATGTATGGATGTGAGAACTGGACAATAAGGAAGGCTGAGTGCCAAAGAACTGATGCTTTTGAACTGTGATACTGGAAAAGACTCTTGAGAGTTACTTGGACTGCCAGGAGATCAAACCAGTCAACCCTGAAAGATATCAACCCTGAATATTCATTGGAAGGACTGATGCTGAAACTGAAGCTTCAATACTTTGGTCACCTGATGCAAAGAGCCAACTCGTTGGAAAAGGCCCTGGGGATGGGAAAGATTGAGGGCAAGCAGCAAAGGGGACAACAGAGAATGAGATGGCTGGATGGCATCACTGATTCAATGACATAAACTTGGGCAAACTCTGAGAGATGATGAAGGACAGGGAAGCCTGGCATGCTGCAGTCAATGGGATCACAGAATCAGACAGGACTTAGTGACTATACAACAATGGCAAAGGGGATTCATCAAGAAACCATGGATTTCAATGCTGTGACATTCTCTAGAGTCTCATAGTGGAGAGTCAATCCTGCAGCACCGAACCTTTTAAGTTTTTCCATGCTTGTGTCCTGCTGGAGAAAAGCCCAGATATTTGTGTGAAGGACTTTGATGGATGCATAGCCTATAGAGTGAGGACAAATATTCAACTCAGTTGTTCTCCAGAGCTTAGAGAGACAGTGTCGTTTCCTTGAAATGCAAGGCATTGTCATGTCCCAGAATGAATGAGTTGATGATTTGACCCTCTTCTGAGCCGTGGGAACAGTAATGGGCATTCAGAGCTCTCAGTGGTGTGGTACATTCATCTGACACTTCCTTCCTCCACACTACCACAGTGAAGGAAGGCTTTCAAACTTCTAGGTATGTATCCAAAATAATTGAGAACAGGGACTTAAACGGATGCTTGTGTGCCAGTGTTTGTAGTAGCATTCTGCACAGTAACCAAAAGGCAGAAACAACCCAAATGTCCATCAATGGATGAGTGGATAAACAAACTGGACTGTTATCCAGCCACAAAAAGGACTAAAGTTCCAAAACATGCTACAACACGAATGGATCTTGAAAGTATTACGTGAAATAAGCAGACATTAAGAGGATAAAGCAGAGACATTACTTTGCCAACAAGGGTCCATTTAGTCAAAAACCATGACTATGGTTTTTCCAATAGTCATGTATGGATGATGTGAGAGTTGGACTATGAAGAAAGCTGAGTGCCGAAGAATTGATGCTTTTCAACTGTGGTGTTGGAGAAGACTCTTGAGAGTCCCTTGGATTGCAAGGACATCCAACCAGTCCATTCCAAAGGAGATCAGTCCTGGGTATTCTTTGGAAGAAATGATGCTAAAGCTGAAACTCCAGTACTTTGGCCACCTCATGTGAAGAGCTGACTTATTGGAAAAGACTCTGATGCTGGGAGGGATTGTGGGCAGGAGGAGAAGGGGATGACAGAGGATGAGATGGCTGGATGGCATCACCGACTCGACGGATACGAGTTTGAGTGAACTCCAGGAGTTGGTGATGGACAAAGAGGCCTGGCATGCTGCAGTTCATGGGGTCGCAAAGAGTTGTCTGATGCTGGGAGGGATTGTGGGCAGGAGGAGAAGGGGATGACAGAGGATGAGATGGCTGGATGGCATCACCGACTCGACGGATACGAGTTTGAGTGAACTCCAGGAGTTGGTGATGGACAAAGAGGCCTGGCATGCTGCAGTTCATGGGGTCGCAAAGAGTTGGACACGACTGAGCAACTGAACTGAACTGAACTGAAGAGGATAAATGTTGTATGATTCCACTTCCATAAGGTGTTTAGAACAGGCAAATGTATAGAGGAGAGAAAGTAGAATAGAGGTTGCTGGGCATCGTGGGGAGGAACAGCAACAGCAAGTTTCAGTTAGGGATGACAAAAGAGGTCTGTAAATGGATGGGGTGATGGTTATGCAACATTGTGAATATATTCAGTGCAAGTGTGTTGCGTACTTAAAAAGGATTATTATGGCAAGCTTCATATTATGTATATTAACCACAGTAAAAAATAATCTTAAAAAACAGTGCTTCATAGTTTTAGTGATATCCTTCACAGTTGTTCTACTGAACCAAAGTGAAGCTGAGGCAGCTGAGTGCTGTGAAAGATTGGCTGGTAGCTGCGGATGATTAATGTGCTTTGCTTTTTGTCTGGTGTTTATTTTGCTACATAAATCATACTCCACACTCACCATTGTCCAAGGCTTAGTTTAGGCCATAATCATCTCCCACCTGTTCTATACTGCAAAAACCTCCAATAGGTTCCCCTATTCATTCATTACTCATTTTATTCTGTATTTTAAAAAACAGAAGTCAGATCTTACATCTTAACTCTAATCTCTGCTTTAGTCACCCTAGAACTTGAATAATAACAAATACCTTTGGGCAAGGTGTGATTCTCCCCACACACTTAGTCTGTCCCCTGGCCACTTGTACGAGCCTCCTTCTGTCCCTGCTGTGTTCCTGCAGGGATGGACTTCTTGTTGCCCAGGCCACATTCTCCATGGGAAAGATTGGCACAGCAACTTGGCTAAGGCAACCTGAAACAGCCATCTCTACATGAGGATTACACGTGATGCTCAGTCCTGAGCGGTTCCCTCCTCTTGCTGTGCAGAAGTTATAAGAGACCAGCACGATGGGGGAGAGTACTCAGTATTCTCACACTTCCTTTCTAGTCCAACTCCTCAACCACTTCATATCACCTTCCTTCAGTAGGTTATCATCGTCAGTAGGTGTCAGTCATATGTTCCTCTCCCCCAGGAATAAGTCTGCTGCTGCCTGCCAATGCAGGCAGATGCAAGAGACATGGATTTGATCGCTGAGTCAGGAGGATCCCCAGAGGAGGAAAGGGCAACCCGAGCTAGTATTCTTGCCTGAGAAATCCCATGGACAGTGTAGCCTGGCGAGCTGTAGTTCATGGGGTCGCAAAGAGCTGGACACAACTAAGGACACAGTGCACACACACACACACTCCTTAGCTGACTTGTATATTTTTGTCGCAGTTCACTGGGTGTTGATTTTTGGTTTCACTTTCCGAGAGCAACTCTACCCAGTCCTGCAAGTCAGCTCGCTGTCACACATCCCAGCCTGGGCAACATCCTAGCCAGGCAATCTTTAATCAATTTCCCTACACATGTTCTTCTAGGCTATTTGCTCCATGGAACACTGTCAGGTGATTTATTTCCCTATACCCAGGGCCTCTGGGAAATACAGAAACTCTGACCTCAATGTGCTAGTAAGAAATTTATTATCAGAAAAAACTATAAACATATGTAGAGAGAGAGGCAGCTTATTGATTACTACAGACATTGAGCATTGATAGATTCTTTAAAACCTAAACTTTACTTCAACCCAAAACAATGTATGTACTCATTCAACAAATATTTTGCTAAGATTCTACTAGACATTCTAAATTGGAGGCAATAAAAATAAATATGACATCGTTCCTACCCTCAAGGGAGAAGAAGAAGTAAAGATAAAAGGAAAGACATGCAATTCAATGTTTTAAGTGTAATAATAGAGTTATTCACAAAATAGTGAGAGAGGTGAGGACTGGTTAAAAAAAAAAAATCCTAGGGCTGGAAATACATGAGAGTATTTCCTTCATTCATAAAATGAATCTTCAAGAATGAATAATGGTGTAATACAAAGAATCCCCATTGAGGCCTAGGATTAATCATAAAGAACTCTAAGAATTTGGGTAGAAGCATTTTACTTATCCCTAGTCTCTGCCCAGGGATGTTATAGAATAGGTATGAAGGAGGACTTCATGTTTCCTCCATTTTTAACCAACTGAGTTTTGGGAGTCAAAGATTTATGTAATCTCAGTTACTATGACCAACATGGGCTTCCCTGATAGCTCAGTTGGTAAAGAATCTGCCTGCAATGCCAGAGACCCCAGTTTGATTCCTAGGTTCGGAAGATCCACTGGAGAAGGGATAGACTACCCACTCCAGTTTGGGGGGCTTTCCTTGTGGCTCAGCTGGTAAAGAGTCCACCGGCAATGCAAAAGACCTGGGTTTGATCCCTGGGTTGGGAAGATTCCCTGGAGAAGGGAAAGGCTACCTACTCCTGTACCTGGCCTGGAGGATTCCGTGACTGTATAGTCCATCGGGTTGCAAAGAGTCGGACACGACTGCAGGAGCACGCGTTTCTAGTATATAAAATATAAGTAATCATCATTCAAATGCCTGGCATGGGAGTGCCAGGAAATTTTGCCACAATCTATTTGGAATAGAAAGGGACAAACAATATCTTGGAAAAGATAGGAATAAAATCCTTTCCTACCCATTTTCACTAAATGAATTTTCATGATAGTGTGGGGAAGGGTAGCCTTTGGGGTAAAACTGAGGAAGCATTCTGATGAAACTTATGTGAATTTTTCTCTGTCTCCATGAGGCTTAAGTACAGACTTTGCTGACATGTGGGCCTTTTCATGTAGAATAGCATGTGGCTATTATAATCTTCTCACAAAATCTGCCTAAAAGTGTCATTTGACTTCTTTTGTGTTCTTTTAAATTAGTCATCACATGGCTCAGTGGTAAATAATCTGTCTGCAATGCAGGAGACACAGGAGAGGCAGGTTCAATCCCTGGGTCAGAAATATCCCCTGGAGTAGGAAATGGCAACCCAATGCAGAATTCTTGCCTGGAGAATCCCACGGACAGAGGAGCCTGGTGGGCTACAGTCCATGGGGTCACAAGAGTCAGGCATGACTGAGCATGCAGGCAGAGCAGAGCCACTAAGGGTCACATACCAAAATGTTTAGAGATAGTTCTTAGTAGCCATGACAAACAGGAATCAGCTAGTCATGGAGGTGAAGGGGTGAGAGCATTTTAGACAAAGATGGAGGTGTGGAGCCATGCGGCCAGCCACATGCCACACAGCAGTGTCAGCTAGAGAGGAGATGGGACTGGAAATAGGTGGGGGCTGAGGGAGGGCCTTTTATCCCACAGTAAGAAAACTGATGCTGTAGAAAAATCATTTTGAAGGCTTTAAGAAGCATAGTGAACATTAGTCTGTGTTAAAAGAGTTGTAGTCTAAAATGTGATGTAGACAGAACAGTCTTTGGACTCTGTGGGAGAGGGAGAGGGTGGGATGATTTGGGAGAATGGCATTGAAACATGTATAATATCATATATGAAATGAATTGCCAGTCCAGGTTTGATGCATGATACTGGATGCTTGGGGCTGGTGCACTGAGACGACCCAGAGGGATAGTACGGGGAGGGAGGAGGGAGGGGGGTTCAGGATGGGGAACACGTGTATACCTGTGGTGGATTC
>SJYT01044702.1:63659-109086 GCA_006410635.1 Cephalophus harveyi | reverse complement strand
TACTATGACCAACATGGGCTTCCCTGATAGCTCAGTTGGTAAAGAATCTGCCTGCAATGCCAGAGACCCCAGTTTGATTCCTAGGTTTGGAAGATCCACTGGAGAAGGGATAGACTACCCACTCCAGTTTTGGGGGCTTTCCTTGTGGCTCAGCTGGTAAAGAGTCCACCGGCAATGCAAAAGACCTGGGTTTGATCCCTGGGTTGGGAAGATTCCCTGGAGAAGGGAAAGGCTGCCTACTCCTGTACCTGGCCTGGAGGATTCCATGACTGTATAGTCCATCGGGTTGCAAAGAGTCGGACACGACTGCAGGAGCATGCGTTTCTAGTATATAAAATATAAGTAATCATCATTCAAATGCCTGGCATGGGAGTGCCAGGAAATTTTGCCACAATCTATTTGGAATAGAAAGGGACAAACAATATCTTGGAAAAGATAGGAATAAAATCCTTTCCTACCCATTTTCACTAAATGAATTTTCATGATAGTGTGGGGAAGGGTAGCCTTTGGGGTAAAACTGAGGAAGCATTCTGATGAAACTTATGTGAATTTTTCTCTGTCTCCATGAGGCTTAAGTACAGACTTTGCTGACATGTGGGCCTTTTCATGTAGAATAGCATGTGGCTATTATAATCTTCTCACAAAATCTGCCTAAAAGTGTCATTTGACTTCTTTTGTGTTCTTTTAAATTAGTCATCACATGGCTCAGTGGTAAATAATCTGTCTGCAATGCAGGAGACACAGGAGAGGCAGGTTCAATCCCTGGGTCAGAAATATCCCCTGGAGTAGGAAATGGCAACCCAATGCAGAATTCTTGCCTGGAGAATCCCACGGACAGAGGAGCCTGGTGGGCTACAGTCCATGGGGTCACAAGAGTCAGGCATGACTGAGCATGCAGGCAGAGCAGAGCCACTAAGGGTCACATACCAAAATGTTTAGAGATAGTTCTTAGTAGCCATGACAAACAGGAATCAGCTAGTCATGGAGGTGAAGGGGTGAGAGCATTTTAGACAAAGATGGAGGTGTGGAGCCATGCGGCCAGCCACATGCCACACAGCAGTGTCAGCTAGAGAGGAGATGGGACTGGAAATAGGTGGGGGCTGAGGGAGGGCCTTTTATCCCACAGTAAGAAAACTGATGCTGTAGAAAAATCATTTTGAAGGCTTTAAGAAGCATAGTGAACATTAGTCTGTGTTAAAAGAGTTGTAGTCTAAAATGTGATGTAGACAGAACAGTCTTTGGACTCTGTGGGAGAGGGAGAGGGTGGGATGATTTGGGAGAATGGCATTGAAACATGTATAATATCATATATGAAATGAATTGCCAGTCCAGGTTTGATGCATGATACTGGATGCTTGGGGCTGGTGCACTGAGACGACCCAGAGGGATAGTACGGGGAGGGAGGAGGGAGGGGGGTTCAGGATGGGGAACACGTGTATACCTGTGGTGGATTCATGTTGATGTATGGCAAAACCAATACAATATTGTAAAGTAATCAACCTTCAATTAAAATAAATAAATTTATATTTTAAAAAATAATAATAAATAAATAAAAGAGTTGTCGTCTGTTAGCTGTTTAGAAAACGGAGTTGAAAAGAAATGAAGATTGAATGCCCAGAGCCCACCTAGGAAGCCTGCAAGAGTTCAAGCAAATGAGATCAGGCGTAACAGAGACAGACAGATGGGGACAGAATTTTGAAGTACTTATGGATTGACTGGATGTGGTTAGTGAGGGAGAAAGAACTCTCAGGAATTAAACCTCACTTTTTGGTTAGAAGAACTAAATGGACAGTGTTATCATTGGTTGGAATAAACACTAGAAAAGAAACTACAAGGAGAAATAAAGAGTTATTTAGGCTGTGCTGAGTTTGAAGGGCAAATAAGACACACAGCTGCAGGTGCAGGATGAAGAATGTGGACATAAGAAGGGTGTGTCAGTAGCAGAAGTATGAGTCTTACCTAAAACCCTCAGGTCTGGTGAGATCAGCCGAGGAGAGTAATAGATGGAGGGGGAAATACTGGCTGATAACAGGAAGCAGAGCCTTGGAGAACAGGCGCAGAAAGGACTGAGAACCCAGAGGAGAAATCCCTCTAAAGTATCATAGAATTCAAGTTTTGAAAGTGAGACTTTGAAGAGAATAAAGATCGGCAGAATCCAGTTCAACAGAGGAGCTCAACAGTGTGTGTATGGAAAATACCCATGTGGCAAGCACTGACTTTTCTGAAGAACAACTTCTGACTTTTTAAAGCACAATTTCTGTAAAATGGAGGAGGCAGATGCCAGTGTGCATTGGGAATAGAGTACAAGGAGAGTGAAGGGACAAAGAAAACTTTTCTCCTACAGGAACGTGAGGACGGGAGTGGGACTTCGTTACTTCTGAGTTCAGCGCTCAGGACTCCAGGTCCCCAGTGCAGAGGCCGAGCGGAAGGACACTTGGTGGTGGCGTAGGTTGTAGCTGTGGCTGTGGTCTCTTGGTTTCCACTTTCACTCCTCACACCTCCGATAACCTGGACTGTAAGTTCTGTACATCCCACCTTCTGGGAGGCAGCACATAACATATTTTATCAGCCTACAGAGAGGAAAAAAAAATAAGACATCTCCGCAGCCAAAGCCTCTTGGATTTTGCTGGAGAAATTAAAACTCAATCTCTTTCATAATCACTCATAATCATATCATTTTGTTTTCCTTCTTTCTTGTATTTTTTATCATTCAGAGAGAGACAGCCTGCCTTTGTGTGTCCTTGGTCCTCTGCAGTCCTCCGATACCCCTCCCCCAGCTCCACTGGAAAGAAACTCCAGGATTGCAGGGGTAGTGAATATGTTGCTCACCAACTGAGAAATGCTCAGTAATGAAGAAATGAATGAATAATGCATCTCTAACACCAGCCTTGCTACACATATTTGCACATCTTTTTCCTTCTCTAGACTGCAGAATCCCAGAGAGCAGAGCTGTCTTATGTTTTGTAGCATTTTTTGCCCCCAACTGTGAACTAGGTAGTTAAGGAATTTTTATCGGTGTTGAATGCATTCACACAGTAGTATGGAAAGCAACAGAGAGTATTATTCACTGTGAGACAAAAATGTATGGAATAAAGATAGCTTCTGCCCTTGAAGAATTGGAAGAACTAAGCTAATACACGTGAAAAAGTTTGGAGAAAATGTTAACATTGATTCTGCTCATAAAACTATTCATGGAGGTTAGAGAGCTGTGTATCCTGGAACTGGCAGGAAAAGTTTAGTAAAAGAGATTGACATTTTATTTGTCCCTTTGAGAAGCGGTCAGTTTCAAATAAGTGAAGGGAGTGTACATTAAATACCTGATAGGCATTGCCAAATTGCAGGAGGAGCCAGAATTAGTACAGCATAGCATGGTGGACAGAGAAGGCAATGGCACCCCACTCCAGTACTCTTGCCTGGAAAATCCCATGGACGGAGGAGCCTGGTGGGCTGCAGCCCATGGGGTCGCGAAGAGTCAGACACGACTGAGCGACTTCACTTTCACTTTTCACTCTCATGATTGGAGAAGGAAATGGCAACCCACTCCAGTATTCTTGCCTGGAGAATCCCAGGGACAGGGCAGCCTGGTGGGCTGCCATCTATGAGATCGCACAGAGTCGGACACTAAAAATCAATTCTCTTCCTCAAGTGTTCTTAAGTAAAAAGAAGTCCATTCTGTTATAATATAAAAAAAAAAAAAAAAAATTCTTAATTATGCTACTTATGGTGGTTATGTGTATCTGTTCTATTTTGAAGACTCATCTATGAATTCCATTTTGGCAGTCAGTGACAGTTTTAATAGATCATTAGACACAAGAAAATATTTTTCACAGGGTTTTAGTTTGCCATTCTCACTGTTGCCAACAAAGAAATCACTGTCACTCATTTAACAGTGTTCATTCATAATGCTGTGCATATAGTAGGGGCTCTATAAATATCTGTTGAGTTCAATTCTTATGAGATTTATTTGCTTTGCAGCTAACAACATAAAATAATTTCTAAAGAAACATATTTTTTTTCAGATTTTCAAATGCTGCAGTTTAGGATGTGTTTTGTTTGCTATGTTTACAATAACAGCAATGAGATATAATCTCCCCTCTACTAGATTATAAAATCCATAAGAACAGAAATCTTGAGTGTGTTTTTTTTCTACCTGGCATATAATGTATTCACAACAAACATTTGCTAAGTGAATAAACAAAATTGACTTTTGCGACACCTGTGTTTGTATAAGTGAAACAAGATTGTAACGTTAACACATGCATAAAGTCACCTCCAAAATCCTGTCATCATAATTTATTTGAGAACCCTCTTCTATCCTGCTTAGAATTACCCAATTACCAGAAATGAACAGAATTAGAATCTATCTAATTCTAGATGGACTGGACACAATTCAAAATTTTCAGGAACTGAATGTCAGTTAATTTTTTTTAATTTATTGACCATTAAAACTTAACTTGGTTTGTAAATGTTTTGAGAAATTCCAAATTAAGAACAAAATTAGCAGCAAGATAAGCATCAGTTCTGATTTGATAATATTCTTATTTAGGCCAAACTTAAGGAGATTATTCTGCTTTATTATAGCATAAAAACTTGATTCAAGAACTCTTGAATATATCAAGTGAAACTAAAATTCAAACAATTAAACTGTTTTTCTAGAAGTGTTTCATCACATTTTTCTCAAAAACTTTTCTTGTAGTTGATTTCTAACTTCATAGCATTATGATCAGAAAGGGTACTTAATGTGATTTCAATTTTCTTAAATTTACCAAGGCTTGCTTTGTATCCTAGCATGTGCTTTATCCTGGAGAATGTTCCATGTGCACTTGAAAAGAATGTGTATTCTGCTGCTTTTGGATGGAATGCTCTATAAATATCAATTATGTCCATCTGATCTAATGTTTCATTTAAAGCCTGTGTTTCCTTATTGATTTTCTGTCTGGATGATCTGTCCATTGATGTAAGTGGGGGTGTTAAAGTCCCTCACTATTATTGTGTTTCTATCTATTTCTACTTTGTCTGTTAACATTTGTCTTATATATTGCAGTGCTCCTGTGTTGGGTGCATACATATATTTACTTGTTGACTATCCATTATTTGTGGCAGCTTGGAAACTTTTTAAAGTTCAGAACAATTCCTTCAGAGAAAGAGATTTGCAGAGAAACAGTGTGTAAAACAGATTGAGTTGCTTGGATTGAAAGTTGTGGGAAGCCATGGTGATCTAGGGAATCCTGCTATCCACAGAGAGTTGGAGGCCAGAAAGACTTGGGTTCTAAGCACACAACTCCACTAACTAGACCTTCCAAGCTTCAAAATTCCACCTATAAAATGGAAAATGCTACCTATCTTGTTGAGTTGTTATGAGAACTAAATGAGATAACTGACGCGCTCAGTGCAGTAAGTTGCAATAAAACGTCTTCTGAACATTATTACGGTAGAAAATGTTGGTACTCTGCCACTTTCTCTAGGATGTTCATTCACCATTTTAGTCCATGTCACCCACTGCCTCCCCATCATCAGCCTTTACACTAACTTTGGGGAGAACCCAGGCCAGGACAGGTGAAGTGCCTAAAATGTACATCACCAACTCATTGCATTCCCACGGCCCTCACCTTGTGACCAACTGATGGGTGTGGGAGTATTTCATTATCTTGCCCCCTTCAGGATCAAGCTAAAGCCACCTCTGGACCTCACCCAAGAGGACTCCCCTACTTGACATCTCACCCTACTCCCTAACAGGCCTCACAGGTATGCCTCTGTAGCAAATCATTCACACAGAAACTATCTTCTCAGGGCCTGCAATCCATCTAATAGGGGTCAACAAATGCTTATGAGAATGATATACAAGGTATTGGATCATAATCCCAATTTCAAACACCCAGCCCCATTCTTACATCCTCAATATGGTTTCTCTAACTCTGCCCCCAGAGGAGCCACGGGGCTGGAAAGGCACCATGAATGTGCATGCCTCCCTCATTTATGTTTAGAGCACCTTTCCCTATGAGAAACACCACTCATCCTTCAGGACCTAATTCAAATATCCAGTCCCCTGTGATACACCCTGAAATCCCAGCAGAAATACCTGCTCTGTGAGTGTCCTTAAATTTTTTCATCTATATCTCTTATAAAATATGCCATACCATATTATGAGAACAGTGAGCTGATCCTAAGTACTTTGCATTCCACCCAGTTCCTCTCCAGCCATTCTCCACCATCACCCTAATCATGTACATGTCTAAAACCCTTTCCCCAAACCCTTAGAACCAGATGAGCTTTGGAACTCAAAACCTCCTAAGCTTTGAATATTATTACTGACCATGTACCACACCTTACAGAACATTTTTGGTAGATTCTGGGATAACATTTCCAAGCTGAATATAGTGTCATTTCATCCATGAGAGAAATGCATATTCACACAAAATGAGATAAATAAAAAAATTAATATAGCCTCACATCCATTTGGGTTAGGTTTTGTCACTAAATGAATTCAGCCTTTTTTGAGTTTTTTTTTTTTTTTTGAGTTGCAAATTTATAAATAAAATGTTGTAGACTTTTAATAGAAGTTCAATATGCGTTTATTGAACTGGACTCCAGAAAACATCCTCTCATTGTGGTTTACCTTTTTTTTTTTTTTTTTTTTTTTTTGCTTAAAACTATTAAGATTAGCTTTTTCAAAGTCCCTAGATACAACTGCTTTTTACCAAAAGCCAAGATGAACTGTCCTAATCACCAGATTTCCTTTCCCAGTTCCTGGAGAAACAGATTATGTTATTTTGCTCCTAATCTGAATGTCAGACCATGTAAAGTCAGGTCTTCTATTATATATAGATATATAAAAATTGCAGAGCCTGGAATACTACTAATTTTTCTACCAAATCTGAGGCTAGCAAATCACCTAAACACAGCTTTCCTTGGTTTGCACTTGGCTATTAATAATCTACAGACATGAAAACTAAATCCCCCCAAAAGGTGTAATACTATTTGAAGACTGGAAGCATCTTAAAGGGTACCTTTTAACCTTTCACTTTATAGATGGTGAAACCAAGGCTCAGAGATGTTAACTGACTTTCTTAGGTTCACAGTAGGTTAGTAGCAAAACTGAAGATAGAATCAAGATCTCTGGGATGAGATTTTTTCCTCCATGCTATCTTGCCTTAATAAGGGTTCTTCTAACCCTGATCCTTTAAGCCTGCTATTCTAAAGGCTCAGCTATCCCATTCTCTTCTCTGAGTAACTGCATTGCCTGCATGGTGCCCTTCCTGATTCTGCATACCAAGACTATTGTTTGAAAATGGTGATAACATCAGCTTCCACTTTGCTGAGTCTACCTAATATGTCAAGGTGTGCACTTAGAGCCTAAAAAAAGGGAGATAAAAATGGAAGATAATATTAGTAAAGGTAATTATGGTTCTAACAAACATATATTAAAAGCTTAAAAAGTTATATTTAAAATATTCTTAGATTTTTTAAAAAAGAAACTATATAGTAAATTAAAATGTATTAGGCTTATTCATCAAATTCTCAATATAAAATGATTCCAGAGTTCAAGACCTTGATAACTATTTTATTGAAATACCATCACTCATTTAAATACTACACACATTTTAATTTGCTGGCTCTGTAGTGTCACTTAAATAGGGATTTTGAATTAAATTCTAATCATGGAATTTAAACATGAAAATATCAGTTCAAGGAAATAGCTATTTGTAATGTGTACAACATGATGCTTGAACATGATCTTAAATATTATTACCTTATGTAAAGAGGTACAAGTAATTCCCTCAAGCATCAGGTAGCATTAAACTTCAGAAAGAGGTAGAAATTTTTAGCTAAGTTTCATCTATCGAAAAAACTTAAGTTGAATGAAGAAAAAAAAAAAGAACTCTGCATCTCTGTTTCCTTTCACATCACATATCCAGAGATTTCCATCTCCACTGGCTACCCTCTTCCTTTCTACTTCAAGAAAAGTGAAGAGAAAAAGATAGACTACAAAAGTGTACTTGTGAGTCCACATCTGCCCAGAGAATTTGAATACAGAGGAGATGTGAAAATACAGAAATGAAGACTTTAAAACATCAGTTTCCCTCCGACTTAGGCCATTTGAGCTACAAAAGGTAATCTAAAATATTCTCCCATTAGTTCTTTCCTTTAGAAGAAAGCACTGGTTCTCTTCAGGGAAATGTGTGAACCCCTCCAACATGTCAAAGTTACTTTTGATTGGAAATAAAATCAACAATTAGCCATCCTGAGGCACCCGGTTAAAATATCCTATCACCAAACCACTGATGACAGGCTTAGTACCTCTCAAAACTAATGAAGCAGAGCTACAAATGGATATCATATATACATTTGAAAGAAAATCCTACAAGAATCCAAGAAGTAAGACCCTGCTCCACTGAGCCTCCTGTGGGCAAGAAAGAATCATCACATTGATTCTTCCCTGGACCATGCCAAGTCTCATTTGGGTTACTTAAGACAGTGGTTTACCTGCATGTTTCATTTCATTAATGACAAAATTTGCCAACCAATATATTTAGAACAGTCTAGTCACTGAGTACTCTTAATTAATGAGAAATTCAAAGCTAATTCCACCACCACCTAGGTTTAATTTTCTATTCCCCTGTTTCTATACATTTGAAAGTATAATATCTCTTTGAAATGTTTGCCCAAAAGTAAGATATTTTATTTAAGTTTTTGTCTTCAAAATGGCCAGTGGTACACAACCCATGGCTGTAAACTACTGTCTACCCACTCACTCACATGTGCACATATACACTTCTAGCATTTCTATAATCACTATGTGAAATGATTTATTCTACTGATTATAAGAATAAGCAGTGCAAAGTGAGATGTACCCTGAAGTGTTAGGTGGGCAAAAGATAATGTGAAGGGAATATCCGAATAAAATCAAATGCGAGGATTTTTGTTTTGTATTGTTTTTACACTCCCTTATCTTTGCTACCTAGGATCGTACCCAGTACATACTAGGCACTACATAAAAACTTATTGTATTTATTTATTTATTTAGCTGCATCAGGTCTTACTTGTGACACAGGATCTTAGTTGTATCATGTGGGATCTTTTGTTGCAGTGCACAGAATCTCTAGTTGTGGCTCATGGGTTCAGTAGTTCATGGGCTCAGTACATGTAGTGTATGGGCTTACTTGCTCCACAGCACATGGGATGTTAGTTCCCTGACCGGGGATCAAACCTGTGTCCCTCACATTGTAAGGTAGAATCTTAACCACTGGACTACCAGAAAAGTCCCTGTAATAAAATTTATTGAATGGGAAAAAAAAACAAACATTGAATGAATAACTGTCTTATGTTTTGGTTCACACATTTGCCACATGATCCCAAGAATTGCCTTTGAAACTCTATTAACTTCTCTTCAGGTCACACCCAGGGAAGCATCAACCCCACAGGATGGTCCCAGGGAGCACCCATCTCCAAATCACCTCTAGCATCATCTCAACTTGAAACATCTCCTGGCCCAAAATAAGCATGGCCCTCAGGGTACTTTGCAGGTTTTCACAAAAGCATCTCCCATTTCAATCAGGATGCTACTGTCAACTGAAAAAAATACACTCAATCTAAAAGTTGAGAGTTGGGTTTATTAGGTGGGAATCATAAAGACTCCAAGCCCAGGAGAGCTGTCTCCAAAGTGGGGGGGTAGGAGCCAGGCTATATACAAGTTTGCAGCAAGGGGCAGGTAATCTGAATATTAAAAGATTACTGTTAATTAAGGAAAACCAGGGACGACAGAAAATAAGATGGCTGGATGGCATCACTGACTCAATGGACGTGAGTCTGAGTGAACTTTGGGAGTTGGTGATGGACAGGGAGGCCTGGCGTGCTGTGATTCATGGGGTCGCAGAGTCAGACACAACTGAGTGACTGAACTGAACTGACGGAAAACCAGATTCATTCTTTCTCTTTCTCTTTCTCTTTCTCTTTCTCTTTCTCTTTCTCTTTCTCTTTCTCTCACATGAAGAGATTTTGCACTTTTCTATGTGTGGCATTTTCTATGCAAGCATCTGGGCTTACTGAAATTATTTCTTTCATATGAATCTCAGCTATCTGGGGCCAAATTCTGCTTTCTGATTGCTCACATCCTAATTCCTCATTTACTGTAAGGGGTGGTGGATGTGGCAGATGACTGCCTCTTGCTCTTCTCACATAAAGTGCTTTTTAAGAAGCAGCTGACTGCTTGCCAAATAGCTGGTACTGGTTTGCCTGGGCTCAGGAATCTGTATTTGGAAGGCTAAAATCCCAGATGGGGCTGTGACATGATTGTTTACTGGTAGAGCAGGAAACATTTCATTTCAAAGAAATTTCCACCTCACACTACTTAGTAGTCACTATTTTATACCCATGTGAACAATTGAGATTTTATGTGTAGCACCATGGGTTTAATTAGGAGATAGAAACCACAAAGTGGGTTAAACAAAGGAAGATTAACACAGAGTAAAAGCCATGATAAAAGGTAAAATATAGTAAAACTTTACATGATGCAACATGGTTGAGAGAGAATACGCAAAGAAGAACAAACTTGGGCATGGGTTCCCCTTACCGAGGCTGGGGATCGGACCCCAGGGGAAAAGATATATTTCAGTCCAAAGTGTTGGGGGAGTGTGTAATTTCCTCAGTTCTGTCTCACCGCAGCAAAGATTTGAAACGGTGGACCAGTGTTACAGCTCAGTTTTAGCTCAGTTTTATCAGCAAGCAAAGGATAGTATAGCCTCGAAGTGTGAGGGCAGGCTGACTCCAAAGGGAGAGAGCCTCAATCTGTCTTGGCTTTATCTTTTGATATATTTTGTCTCCTCCTTCCTGAGCCTGCCCTATGCAAATTGGGCTAGCTAAGAAGGGGACATGTTCATTTCACCTGAATTTCTCACTCTTGTCCACGGACTTTCTTTTGTTCCATTTTCATGGGATTTTCCCTTTCTTTGTCTTTTAGCCACCAACATTTTGGAATCCTTTTTCCTATTCTAACTACCTAACATTCCCCCCTCAAGAGAGGGAGGCCCAAATCTTTGGGAATAGGGCCGGCGAGGTATCTCTGGCTACTTCCTGCTGTTTGGGGCCTGGGAAGGGCATTGGGCCTCCCCTTCTTGCTAGTCACAAGCTTCAGAGTCCTTATAGCAGAGTCCCTCTAAGGATGAGTGACGTTTTCCATGGTTGGGTGTGGTTTTATATATCCTCATTGAACCGGCACTACATGTTGTAGCTTGTTGACCTGGGCAGAGACAAATCAGGGTAGACAATTGATAATACATGGGGCAATCATAAGTAGCATAAATATGATAATAACAGGGATTAGTAGGGGCATTGCTGCTGCTAAGTCGCTTCAGTCGTGTCCGACTCTGTGCGACCCCATAGACGGCAGCCCACCAGGCTCCCCCGTCGCTGGGATTCTCCAGGCAAGAACACGGAGTGGGTTGCCATTTCCTTCTCCAATGCATGAAAGTGAAAAGTGAAAGTGAAGTCGCTCAGTTGGCATTAGCCAACTCCAAATTCCCCTTCACCAGGAAAAGGACCCCAAAAGAGAGATTATAGCTACCCCAAGAACTCTCCAGCTTGTTCTTTGAGATCCCAAAGGATCTGAATGTTTTTCTTGAGGACTGTGAGACTTTCTTTAACTTGGCTGGAGGTATTTACCCAGAAACAACACATCTCATTCAAGATGTCTCAAGTCCGTACTTGTTCAGGGATCAGGAGCTCTATCTCCTGTCTATTTTGGAGTACCACTCCTGCCAAGCTGTGTTGGCTCTTTATAGCTATCCTGAGACTCATCCCCAGAACCTTACTTTTGGGGTGTTCATTAGAATGACACTCATTCATAGTTTTGAATAGTTCTCTGAGAACTCTCAGGGCTCACAGGTGTATTGAGCATCCTCTTCTGCTTTCTTCCATGGCTTGACATGTGTGTAGTGTATCCAGGAGATGTGTCCTCATACCTTGACTGCTGTGGGGGTAGAAAGTATTACAGGGTAGGGGCCCTTCCATATGGGCTGAAGTTGACCCTTTGGGGACATATCTTTCCAGACTTTAATTAGAACTTGAGTCCCTGGAGCATATAGTGGTGGTCCTTCAGAATCTTTTGGGTCCTGGTTGACACCCCATAAGCATATATCCTATTGGAATTGCCCAATGGCCATGGTGTAAGACCAGAGGGTCTGAGCTTCTGGATCTGGGAAGAGGTCACTGACATAAACAATCTCATAAGGACTAAGACCAACCCATTCCTTAGGGGCAATACAGGTGCAGAGGGGAGCTATTGGAAAAGCCTCCTTCCATCCAAGGGAGGTCTCCTGGGTTATCTTTTTAATCACTGATTTTAAGAATTGGTTGGCTCTTCCTAGTTTTCCTGAAGACTGAGGCCTCCAGGCACATTGGAGATAATAAGGAATGTCCAATGCTTTAGAGACCCCTTGGGTGACGTTAGAAGTAAATGATGTCCCATTGTCACTTTGTAATGACCTGGGCAGACCAAATCTCAGAATGATTTCATGGAGCAGGTTTTTTTGCACCTCTTCAGCCTTCTCAGTCCAGGTGGGAAAGACTTCAATCCATCCTGTGAATGTAACTATCATGACTAGTAGGTATTAATATCCTTGAGAAATTGGCATCTGGGTGAAGTCCATCTGCCAGTCCTCTCCTGGGTAGGTCCCACATTGGATGGGCTGGGCCAGCTGGGGTCTTCGAGCTCCTCGGGGGTTGTTTAATTGGCAAGTGGGACAAGAGGAGACCACTTGCCTTATAGTCATTTGGAGGCCTGTTCCAATGAAAGACCTTTCTAGTAATCTTTGGAGGGCCTTCTCCCCTAAATGAGTGGTGCATGTAAGGAGTTAACCAACTTCAACTGGAGGGTCCCAGGCAGAAAAAGGAGTCCCTCCTCTTGGAACCACCCCACATGATCTTCTTAAAAACCCTCACTCTTAGCTTCAAGAGTTTCACCTTCAGTATATGAAGGAGTTTCTGGCAAATTAGTCTGTGGAACTAAGGGGGCAACCCCTATTAAGTCATTGTTCTGTAATGCTGCTCTCTTAGCTGCCTGGTCAGCTGATTGGTTCCCTTGTGCCATTTCCGTGCTCCCTTTTTGGTGTCCTTTACAATGGGAGACTGATACCTCAGCGGGCAGATGAACTACCTCCAAGAGCCTAAGGATTTGATCACCATACTTGATTAGGGAACCTCAAGTGGTCAAGTGGCCTCTTTCTTTCCAAATAGAAGCATGTGCATATAGCACCAGAAAGGCATATTTGGAGTCAGTGTAAATGGGTACTCTTTTTCCTTTTCTCAGCTCTAAAGCTCAAGTCAGGGCTAGGAGCTCAGCCAACTGGGCTGATGTACCTGGTGGCAAAGATTTAGCCTCTATGCTCTTGAAATTGGAGACTACTGCATATCTAGTTTTTCTTTTTCCATCCAAGACAAATCTGCTTCCATCAGTGTACCAGATTTCCTCAGGATTGGTCAGAGGATCTTCTGACAGTCCCTCAGGGTTTTGTCCAGTGGTCCAAAGTTTCTAGGCAAGAGAAATGGGGAGAGAGCCCTGGGGGGAAGGCAGGAGGATAGCTGGATTAAAAAAAAAAACTCACAAAGGGGATAAACTCAAGCTTGAATTTTCCATCAGCACTACTTGATATCTGAGGATCCTATGATGAGACATCAATAAATGGCCTCTATGATTCAGCAGTTGTTTCACTTGGTGGCTGGTAAAAATAGTTTGCCGCCAAGAAAGAGTTTTAAAGCATCTTCTATCAGGACTGCAATAGCTGCAAGATTTCAAAGGCAGGGAAAGATCTCTTCCCAATAAGGGAGTAGGATACTCAGGCACCACAAGAAACTGGTGGGGAAATACTTGTCCATCCCAGCAACAAAGAAGGGCTCAGGTGAATATTTTTGTAATTGTTTTTCCTGTAGCACCCAAAATGCCACAGGTTTGGGAGGAGAAGTCTCCAGAGTAGGAAGTCAGGACAGAGTAGGTAGCCCCTGTATCAACTAAGAAGTTCTCAGACCTACCTGCCACATCCAGTACCGCGTGATGGTTATCTGTGACAAGTGGGCTGGCTGGAGAGGCTACTTCAGTCCTGTTGAACCATCGTGAGGAAAAGCTTGGCACTTGACCTTGAGGCTTTTGGGTCCCCAGAGGAGAGCACTGTCCAATGTCCCAGTTGATGGCATTTATAGCAAACCATTTTAGGAGACTTGCCATGGTTTGGACTCTCTTTGGACCAATGTCCTGTCTGTCTACAGATTAGGCATTTGCCTGGTGCTTTGTCCTTCAAGAACTCGGGGTTTGCCATAGGGCTTCCTTGAATGGGCATGCCTTCTTCCCTTCTCTCCCTTTCCTGGGCCTTGGCCTCCCTCTCCTGTTCTGTCAGAAAAGGTATTGGTGGCTGTCTGGACCATCTCATCTAAAGGGGCAGCAGAGTCCTGCTGCTGTAGCTGTTGTAACTTTATCCTGATGTCTGATGCACATTGGGACAGGAATTTGTCCTTTAAAATCACCTAACCATTGTAAGAGTCTAAGTACAGATTGGTAAACTTTTGGAGGGCCTCTTTTAGCCTTTCTAGAAAGGCAATGGGGTTCTTGTTGGGCTCCTGAGTTGTTGCTGAGACCAGGCACAGTTGCACAAGTAATAGGTTTCCTTCTATTTCTAGGGGTGGACTTCCTTAGGGGTGAGTCTTTCTGAGGCTTATCTTAGCTAGTACTGTTGCAACCTGAGAGCCGGGCATCCCTGGGTCAGGATGCAGATCCCCAGGCAGGTTGAGGAATGACAACCTCCTTGAGATCAAATCCCAGGCAGGTTGAGGCATGTCAGCCTTCCGAGAATTGGGTCCCTGGGCAGGTCAAAGTATGTTTACCTCCTGGGACCCCTGGACTGACCTGATCCCCAAGCAGGTTAAGGTGTGACAACCTCCTGAGGACAAGATCCCTAGGCAGATCAAGGCAGGTCGACCTCCTGGGAACCACAGGCTGGAGTTCAGCATCCCCAAGATCTCCAGCATGACTAGTGCTGGGTAGGATTAAGGGGTTGTAATCTTAGCTCATTGCCAGTTTGTCCACTATAGATGGGACTAGATACCATGATGTAAAGCCTGTCTCTGAGACTGGGAACCTGGCAAAATAGCCATAAGCCTTATCCTCTTATTGCTCTGAAGGAATGTAAGTCACTGATTTCCTTCCTTAGTCCTCCATAAGAGCAGTTGAGGTGTTTCCAATGGTAAATATTTTATTGTCATAGACCCTCTTTAGGTAATAACAGAAGTAATGACAAAGGAGTGGGTTATCTGGTCCTGTTAGGGGCATTAAGAGTATTTTAATAATAAGCTGGGTAGAGTGATATTGCCTATGAAGGGGGCAGGGTCCTGATTGTAGGAGTTAATAAATGGCTTAAGGACAAAATGATAAGAGGCAACAGACCAGATATTCCATAAAAGTGGAGTGGAGATTTGATCCAGGGGTATGTTTGTAGCTTTAGGAGAAGGGTGGTAACGGTTTGGGTGCAAATGGCCTGCAGGGCTAACTTCCAAAGTGGCAAACATTGTCCCTGGAAGCCCAGTTACCCTTGAAGGAATGTCACCAACAGATGGATTTCTGGCAGGCATTGTGTGCCTGTCACCCGCCCTAGCGTGTCCACTGAGAGGTGCTGTTGTCGCACACGCTGTAGGAAACATGGAAGATGAAGGCCTAAACCTCTAGAGGGATTGGGTATTATACAGTATTCCACCCCCGCCCCCAAGGGCCAGCTACTTTCTGGTTGTCCCTCCAGAAGATTGTAGAGGCAACACTGTGGGCTCAGATGGGGCTCAGGAAGAGAGCACGAAACAGAATGGAAGGGGACAGGGTGCAACTTTTGAAAGAATGACATAGCCCATGGGCATATCATAAACTGATTCAAATCAAATGGGTCCAAGATGGCAGACAAGCCAAATTCAACTAAACCTTGATCCTCAATCTGCAAGCTAAATGATACACCCAGAAGGGCCATAACATTTCCAAGGCACTATTAAAAGATGAAGGAGTAGGTGATTCCCCAATTGTTGGAATGATCCTCCCATTGATAAGCATACGAAATCACCCAGCTCACAAAAACTAACCACACATTTCATGGCTGCCACATTCACCCTCTGTGATCGCACACATTCTGTGGACTGTGCTTCTCTCTGAATCCAAACAAATCTACCTCTTGCTGATTGCTATGTCTCTGAATTCTTTCTGCAATGAGAAATCAAGAACCTGAGCTTCATTAGGCCCTGAAACCAGGCATCGTAGGTTTTGGCCAGGTTCGAGTACCAGTCGGACACGACTAAGTGACTAAACACAGCACAGAGTCCCTGCCACGTGGGTTCGAGTCCCAATCTTAGGTAAACAGTTTCAAGCACAACTTTTGGAAATGGAAAGATGATGGCCTGCCCAATACTTTGTAAACAGTGGCAGAGATGGAGAGAGGAACTGAAGGACAGGAGGAAAAAGCAGTGGTAAAAACATGCCAAGGAACCCCTTGCAAAACTTTCCAGAAAAACTGCTAAATTTCTGACCTCTGCCCACAATTTTCATTGGCCTGATCCTCGGCATGAAGGAGGTTAAGGACAGATGAATCCTCACCGACTTGGGTAACAGCTACTAGGGCGCAGCAGACAATGGAGCCTTCCAGACACACTGGGGAGTAGCCCCGGCCAGAGTCCCTCAGTTGCACCCACTGCCACTGTTCGCCTGTTTGCAGGGGCTTCGAGGAAATAAGAAATGAGAGATTGTAAAGGAATTAAGATTTTGTTAGCCATATGTCCTTCCAGACATAGGGGTGAGGACCTCTTACCTTAACCAGAAGTCTTCTGGACTCTGAGACTGAGCCGCATGAGCTTTCTGCCAAGTTTGTTTTTGCTATGCCAGTTTCCAGCATGCTGGGCTTCTCATCACTTCCACTGCACTGGGTTTCCTTCATGTTGGGCTTCCACCATGTGAGCTTTCACCAAGTTGGACTTCTGCTGTGCTTGGTCTCCGCCTCACTGGGGCCTAGCTGAGGTTGTTTCAACCAGGTTAAATACAAATCACGGCACCAGATATGTTGGGGGAGTGTGTCATTTCCTCAGTCTGTCTCACCGCAGCAAAGATTTGGAATGGCGGACCAGTGTTACAGATCAGTTACAGTTCAGTTTTATTCAGCAAGCAAAGGATAGTACACCATTGAGGCACAAGGGCGTGCTGAACCCAAAGGGAGAGAGGCTCAATCCTTCTTGGCTTCCTCTTTTTATCCATTTGTCTCCTCCCTCCTGAGCCTGCCCTATGCAAATTGGGCCAGCCAAGTAGGGGACATGTTTGTTTCACCTGAAGTTCTCACTCTGGTCCATGGATTTTCTTTTGTCCCATTTTTGTGGGCTTTTCCATTTCTCTGCCTTTTAGCCATCACCATTTTGGACTCCTTTTTCCTATTCTAACTACCTAACATTCCCCCCTCAAGAGATGGGAGGCCCAGTTCTTTGGGAGTAGGGGTGTCAAGGTATCTCTGGCTACTTCCTGCTGAGCTGGGACTGCTGTAAGGTGGCTGAGGATTCTGGGCCCATGGCTGGGGCAGAATGCCACTAAATGTTTGCCTTCTGACACTACTGAGTCCACTCACCCCCTCCATATGTCACAATAGGAAACAGCAGGAGAGCCCCTCCTTTGCAGCATCCCTCCAGAGCCCTTTCCATCATGCTCACTGTGAAGAAGAGATGCCTTATCACATGGCACATATGGAAGGGTAAATTTGGAGCTGAAAGGCAATAAATGAATAATGGTACAGATCAATTTGTCAAAAAATACCACTGTGTGCTTGTTTCCATGCATGGGCCAGTTGACAGGTAGAAACATAGCTCCCACTTTTTGAACACAATGCAAACCCATAGAACTGTCTCAGAGTAGACATCTCCCTAGAGGTTCCCTGAAGTGAACTCTCAAACTGGAGGCAGTGTGAAACTTACAGCCAAATCAGGTTTGGGAACAGATTTCTCCTGAAATATATCCAGACAGATCCCTAGAACAATCACTTGTCCTAAATAGCAACAAGACCTTTCCAAGTATAATGATTACAATTGTCAGAGAGAATCAATCCATCTCCGTTCACATGAATGTAACTCTATGCCCACCATGAAACTGTCAAGAAAACATTGGTTTTTGCTTTACTGTCTAAAATTACACAGTATTTCAATAGCTTGATTTTGTTTCTCACCAATTAAATTCTCACACGTATCATACCAAACTATTAGTACTTGCTACATCCACTACAGTGAAAAGACCACCACTCTTTGTTGTGACCCTATGGCACATATCCTTTGGTTCTCAGGCATGTGGGAATATACATACCTCCAATGACAAAAAGCATTACAATCATTTGAGTATTAGCCATAAGAAAGAAGCCTTTCAGTTTGCTTTGTGACTGTAGAGACTGTGGGAGAATCTAGAAGGTGATGATCATAAAACCTATAAGGGGACCTCCCTGGAAGTTCAGTGGTTGAGACTTCACCTTCCAATGCAGGGGGTACAGGCTCGACCCCTGGTAAGGGAGCTAAGACCTTACATGCTTTGTAGCCAAAAAGCAAAGCATAAAACAGAAACAATATTTTAACAAATTCAATAAAGACTTTAAAAAGGATCCACAGCAAAAAAAAAAAAAAACTTTAAAACAAACAAAAAACCTGTTAAATATTGTTATCTGACATGACCTGAGAAAAGAACTCCAATAAAACTTATGGAAATGTTAGAGTATTGGTTAAGTCTTTCTCCCCCAAAAGTGAATAGGATCTTTAAAGAAAATAATTAGTTAATAAAAAGTAGGTTCCCGTCTTGAATTTTCTGAACTAATCCTGATTATAGCAATCTTCCTCAAGTATCCCCTTAGTGTATTCTTAAATGTATTTGTTTTAAAATAATTTTCATCTAGATTAGCCATGCATGGTTTGTGGAGGAATGTTTGAATTCCTCTTGAAAAGAGATTTGATAAACTGCTTTTTACTGCCTAGGGAAGGTATGAAAAAACTTGGTGAAAGTTAAATTATAGTCTCAGTTTGTAAATTTTTGAAAGGCACTCTAGTGGTAGAAAGTGAAGAGGAACTAAAGACTCTCTTGATAAAGATGAAAGAGGAGAGTGAGGAGAGTGAAAAAGCTGGTTTAACACTCAACATTCAAAACACTAAGATTGTGGCATCCAGTCCCATCGCTTCATGGCAAATAGAGGGGGAAAAAAATGGAAACAGTGACAGACTTTATTCCTGGGCTCCAAAATCACTGGGGATGGTGACTGCAGCCTTGAAATTAAAAGATGCTTACTCCTTGGAAGAAAAGGTATGATAAATGTAGACAATATATTAAAAATTAGAGACATCCCTTTGCCAACAAAGGTCCATATAGTCAAAGTTATAGTCTTTCCTGTAGTCATGTATAGATTTAAGAGTTGGACCATAAAGAAGGCTGAGTGCCAAAGAATTGATGCTTTTGAACTGTGGTGTTGGAGAAGACTCTTGAGAGTCCCTTGGACAACAAGGAGATCAAGTCAGTCAGTCCTAAAGGAGATCAGTCCTGAATATTCTTTGGAAGGACTGATGCTGAAACTGAAGCTCCAATACTTTGGCTACCTGATGTGAAGTGCCAACTCACTGAAAGACTCAGATGCTGGGAAAGACTGAGGGCAGGAGGAGAAGGGGACGACAAAGGATGAGATGGTTGGATGGCATCACTGACTCAGTGGACATGAGTTTGAGCAAACTCTGGGAGATAGTGAAGGACAGGGAAGCCTGGCATGTTGCAATCCACGGGATCTCAAAGAGTCGGACATGACTGAGTGATGAACAACAACAGATTTATTAAGCAGTTGCTACAGCTTCCTTTTCCTTACAGCCCCAAGAACCCTTCCTTGTATAAATACCTGCAACTGGCAACAATTAATGAAGCACCACATGCAAAGAACATATGTTTTGTTTAGTTACATCATACATTAAGTTTAAACTCTCCAATGATGTAGCTGGAAAAGAAAATGTTGTGTAGATGCTTACTTTACAGGTATATATGTTCATGTCTCCTATTGAAACTCCAGTCTCTTTTTAATAAATTGACAAAAAGCAGTGGCACTTATTTGACTTCTGTGAAGAAACAGTGAATGCACATTACTTAAAAATCACATCTTCTTCTGACTTACTCTAAGACTCAAATAAGACAGCTCTTCACAAATACCTGTTCTAAAGGCAGTGCTCTAGGAGAAAATAAATTCCATTCCAGTTGTGGTGGTACTAAACTGTCAGAATTAATACTTACCTGAAATGCACAGTCTTAATTGTTCTGGACCAAAATAGCACAAGGTTAACTGAAAAGTCTGCAACTTTTCAGATTCTTCACATATATCAATGATAATGGTAATAATAGCACACTTTTAATGAGCATTTATTATGGAATAAATAAAAATAATTTTGTAGATATCCCTGTATCAGTCTTCAAGGAACCTTTTGTTGAATAACATTGCTTTTAAGTCAGTGGCTTAACATGTTGATTTTATTTAGTTTACTGGATATGTGCTTCCATGTGGATAATCCAGTTTTATATTATCTTAAATTTTTAATGGAAATTTTATTTTAATTGAAAAAAAAAGGATGAATTTCAGAAAGGTGTATTTTTATATGTATGCTATCTTGTTATGGGCTTCCCGGGCAGCTCAGTGCTAAAGAATCCACCTGCCAATGAAGGAGACATGGGAGATGTGGGTTCGATCCCTGGGTGGGGAAGATCCTATGGAGGAGGAAATTGCAACCCATTCCAGTGTTCTTGCCCTAAAAATTCCATGGACAGAGGAGACTGGCAGGCTACAGTCCATGAGGCAGCAGAGTTGAACATGACTGAGCATGCACATACATCTTGATATATTTCACATATTTATATAAAATGGTAACACAGTGCCTTTTGCCTTTCATATGTATATATATATATCCTGTATTCCCATCACAATGCTGAGAACAAGAACTCTGTACTTGGCTTACATGATGGCTAACATAGAGAATTCGAGACTTTCTTATAAAGAATTGTTGATTTTTTTTATCCCATTCATAAAGATTCAGAAGACAAAAAAATTGGACCAAAATTGGTAAAAAGAACATTAAGAATGACTAGAAATGTTTCAGTTGATACCTCCTACAGCTCAAGTGTTCACAGCCCTGCTATCGCTCCAAATTTCCTTAATATGAAAAAGTGTTCTGTAAATGCATACACCAGGGTCATGGTGCAAACAAGAAGCAGGATTCCAGGTAGTTCTTTGTTTTCCAATAAATGAAGGCTGAGGCCCTCTTGCTGCCAACGCTTTGCCTCAAACAGCTTTGGCAGCACCAAGCACTGTCCCAGAGGCATCCTGGAGTGTCTGATCCGGACAGCAGGAGCAGAACCAGAGGACCCCAGAGCCTACCAGGAAGGCTGGCCCATCCACCATGCTGCATCCCAACCCCCTCCTTCCTCTCTGAAAGTCAGGGCTGCACTGAGCTCCGCTGGACACAGCCCTGAGCACTCGTGCCAGAGCTAATACACGTCCCTCAGCGGCACAGCTCTGGGATCATCCTCAGATGACCAGCACAATTTCCTTCTCCACTCCCAAACCCTGAAGATCTGTAAGACACTCAGTGCAAACAAAGGGAGACTTTCCTTGAGGGAGATGGTACTCCATTCCCACAATGCATCTATCCACCGATGCCACAGCCAAACATCGGCGGGACTGGGGGTCTTCCACGGTCACCGACTGCCCCGGGGCGGGGAGGCTCTGAGGTGCCTTTCCATCCTGGCTGGGGAACATACCAGAGCGTTTCCTTCTTGGCTTACTTTTAAGCACCTAAGTGTGGTTCAGTAAGTACCAGACCTGAAGCCGGGCGCCAGATTACAGCGCCTTCCCCGAAGGCCTTCTCCCTGTGCGTGTGGAAGTGAAGGGTGAGGCTGAGCTGTGAGGTTTGTGTCGATTCCACTGCCGCTGGAGGCATCGGCCTGTCTCGCGCAGCCCGCGACCTTCCTCTGGCTGCCAGACTCTTTTCCTGTCACACAAGTTTGAAGCGCACAACCACATATAAAGGCTGAGTCTCAGAGAGGTAGAGAAATGCCAATTTACATTTCAAAGGCATTTTTACCTGTTTCAGGGAGACATATCATCTGTTCATTAAACATCCACCTACCACCAGCTCTGAAGCAGAATGGACCCTGATCCACCTCTCACAGATTTCTCAAGAGTTTTAAACCCCTCCCCTAATCTCAGGCTGGTTCACATCTAACTGCTAAGCTTTTTAGCTGAGTATTCAGAAGCAATCACCACTTCATTTGATCATTTAAATAGAGGAATGTATTTTTCCTCTTGATACCTTTAATCTTTTCCTTATTAACAAAAAAGGCCTTAGGTCAGAAAGTAGGCAGCGATATGAAGGGAATTACTAATCTCTTTGGGAAAAAGCTCTCTACAAACATAAGGCGTTATTGCATCTGACCCTTCTAAAACTAAGCTTCCTGCCCTTTACAAAACTTTCACCTGTGTTAGGGCTTTATAAACCATAGAAAACACCCATATTTATGTCTTCCTAAGTACTTCCTACATATCTCTTTAGTATTATAAGACTTTATAGTGGAGTGGAAACCGATTGAAAGTGAAAGTGAAAGTCGCTCTCAGTGGGTCCAACCCATGGACGTATAGTCCATGGAATTCTCTAGGCCAGAATACTGGAGTGGGTAGCCTTTCCCTTCTCCAGGGAATCTTCCCAACCCAGGCATTGAACTCAATGGAAACATATACCTGGGTTCAAATGCCATCTCTGGTAATTTCTAGATGTCTTAATCTTTCTGTGCCTCAGTCTGCTTATCTGTAAAATGGTCATATAATAATGCTTTTTCTAATAACACTGTTTGCAGAATGAGTTTAATATATGTAAAGTATTAGAACAATCACTGGTGCAGGTTTGGGTTCTATCATGTCAGCTATAATTTCATGAAATAATCTGTTTAAAATGATACACCTTAAAAATTTTTAATGAGGTTAAACTCTGAATTTTCACTCTTGTTACTGACCAGGTACACTTGCCAAAAGTGAGGCAAGCCAAATACTGAGATGCCAAGGACTGTAGCAAAGAAAAAGTTTGTTCAGACGTCAGCCAAGTAAGGAGATGGGAGACCAAGTCTCAGCATCCCTAAAAGCTTAGGGATTAGAATATTTATGAAATAAAAAAGCAGGTGGTCTGAGGCCAGAAGAAAGATGCTTGAAAGCAAGAAAAGTGTAAAGTAATGAGCATTCTGAATGGTGTAGCTGAGTTACATGCATCTTCATATTCAGAAAACGGCAGTGTTAACATGAGCTGAGGCTGGAGTTTTGGGCCCTCTGAAGTCAAAAGGTCAGCCACTGGACACTTACATGGGCCCAGTTGAATGGTCGGTGGTCTGACCGGTTAGACCAGTCTGACCAGTTTGGGCAAGACCAGCTCCATGTTTCAAAAAAACAAGTTAATCAACAGTTTCTATAGCATCATGTCAGAAGTGTTATCTCTGGGAGATGGTTAAAGGAGTCTTGTGATATATTGTCTAAGCTACATGAAGCCAGGAAGGTATGAAATTTGCAAGCACAATTAAGGCGTGAGATGCCAAGGACTGTAGCAAAGAAAAAGTTTGTTCAGACGTCAGCCAAGTAAGGAGATGGGAGACCAAGTCTCAGCATCCCTAAAAGCTTAGGGATTAGAATATTTATGAAATAAAAAAGCAGGTGGTCTGAGGCCAGAAGAAAGATGCTTGAAAGCAAGAAAAGTGTAAAGTAATGAGCATTCTGAATGGTGTAGCTGAGTTACATGCATCTTCATATTCAGAAAACGGCAGTGTTAACATGAGCTGAGGCTGGAGTTTTGGGCCCTCTGAAGTCAAAAGGTCAGCCACTGGACACTTACATGGGCCCAGTTGAATGGTCGGTGGTCTGACCGGTTAGACCAGTCTGACCAGTTTGGGCAAGACCAGCTCCCTGTTTCAAAAAAACAAGTTAATCAACAGTTTCTATAGCATCATGTCAGAAGTGTTATCTCTGAGAGATGGTTAAAGGAGTCTTGTGATACATTGTCTAAGCTACATGAAGCCAGGAAGGTATGAAATTGGCAAGCACAATTAAGGCAAGCTTGATGGGTGAGGGCAGGTTCCAGGATATTATTTATTAAGCAAGTTATGGTTTAAGGAATCTAACTGATGACTGCCCTCAGCTTCTCTCTCTTTAAAGTCATCTGCCATCGGATGTGTCTGCCTCAGCAATAAGCTCCGAGTCTGTCACCTTGAAGAAACACTTTAATACTTTCTTAAGTTTTCGTGTTTTAGTCTGTAGAATAGAAATAATCATGATGTTTATCTCATAGGATTATTGTCCAGTAAATGAGACAGACCTGTGTGGTGAGATTCTGAGGCCAAGAGAATAATGCCTGATAAGTGAAGTCAGGTAACATGGAACAGACGCGGTGGCTCTGGGCAAGGCCACAGTATGAATGATCAGGTACACAGGGTCCAGCCTGGGATCTCCAAAGGGCAGACACAGGAATGGCTGAGAAATCAAAGTCAATATAGCTCAGAGAGGAACCAAATACAGGAGTAAGAATGATTAACATATTGGAGCTGGGAAAGGAAAATCAGAATGGAGTTGGTATTGTTAAGAGAGCTCTCTACAAGAGAGCTGGGAGGGAAGCCACTGCAGAAGTGGGACTTAGTGTGACTCAGCCTGGATGGAATCGGAACTTGTAACCACTTGCTGTCTTAACACAGGCATCCAGAATATTTGCACAGTGTTCCAGAAACTCAAGATCCTTATCAGTCCCTCACCCTAGATAACTGGGAACAGCCTGTCTCTTAAAGGCAGATATTTCTTTTTCCACATCAGTGTATAAGTGCTAAGTCACTTCAGTCATGTCTCTTTCTTTGCAACCCTATGGACTGTAGCTCACCAGGCTCCTCTGTCCATGGGATTTTCCCAGGCAAGAATACTGGAGTGGTTTGCCATACCCTCCTGCAGGGGATCTTCCCGACCCAGGGATCGAACCTGTATCTCTGAAGTCTCTTGCACTAGCAGATGGGTTCTTTACCACTAGCACCACTTGCAAGACTAACAACCTTGCATTGCCTGTATAAGCTCAATTGTCTTCCCTGGAATTCTTTTTCTGGTTTGGCCTGAGTCTGTGTCTCCTGAACTGCAGTTCCTTAGACCACAAACAAAGCTCTTTGTTACTTGCAGTCTCAATACTGATCATTATTCAGCAGAGCAAGTAGGGAGAATTTTCCCTTCTTTTTTTTTTTTTTTGGTTCCCAAACCAAACTCCCTCCAACATATGCTTTCCCCTCATCTTTCCAATTATGTGAAATGTGTGACAGAAGGGATAGTTGAATGCTGGCTGCATAAGGGCCAGTCTCTCTAGGGAAGGGAGAAAGATTGAGACATTAGGGCTTTTTTTTTTTTTTTGGTTCCCAAACCAAACTCTCTCCAACATATGCTTTCCCCTCATCTTTCCAATTATGTGAAATGTGTGACAGAAGGAATAGTTGAATGCTGGCTGCATAAGAGCCAGTCTCTCTAGGGAAGGGAGAAAGATTGAGACATTAGGGCTTCCCAGGGGGAGAGGGTGAAGGCAAGTTTTGGTTAGAGAGCAAGATATCAAGATGAACTGACACTCTTCTGTTTGCATTAATGACAACAACAGCAAAAATTAGAAGAGTTTTTATTTTTTTCTTTATGTATTTATATATATATATATATATATATGAAGGACTGATGCTGAAGCTGAAACTCCAATTCTTTGGCCAGCTGATACAAAGAACTGACTCATTGGAAAAGACCCTGATGCTGGGAAACACTGAAGGCAGGAGGAAAAGGGGATGACAGAGGATGAGATGGTTGGATGGCATCACCAACTTGATGGACAAGAGTTTGAGCAAGCTCTGGGAGCTGGTGATGGACAGGGAAGCCTGGCGTGCTGCAGTCCATGGGGACAGAGAATCGGACATGACTAAGCAACAGAATTGAACTGAACTGAGCACAAAATTAGTCAAGTTTCTATAGAACAACAATGGGGCTGGCTGCAGACAGGCATTTATTCGGGATTCAAAAGTCAGGTTCAAAGTAGGGGGCTGCTCTGCCCTGGTCAGGAGAACTTCTGGCAGAAGTTTTCTCTTTCAATGAATCTCTACCTCTCTTACTTGGGGACCTTGCTAGAATACAGATTCCTAGGGGGAACCCGAGAGTATATATTTCAGTGAGCTCTCAGGTGATGCCGCTGTTGCTGCTCAGAGGTTTACATATTGTGGAAAGAGGTCTAGTCCTCAGAGAGAAAGGGTTTTGATGGTTGGTGACCAGGATCTGAGAGATTCTCATTTATTATTTTGCTGTATCTCTTTGGAGATCTCTAAATATTGAAAGGGTTTGCCCAGGTTTGGTCTTTAGGGAGTGGGTAAATTATTCTCATTCTTTCAAGAATCTGCTGAGAGAAAGGGTTTTGATGGTTGGTGACCAGGATCTGAGAGATTCTCATTTATTATTTTGCTGTATCTCTTTGGAGATCTCTAAATATTGAAAGGGTTTGCCCAGGTTTGGTCTTTAGGGAGTGGGTAAATTATTCTCATTCTTTCAAGAATCTGCGTGCTGGAAAATAAGATGTTTGGCTTCCCTGAAGATTTTTCTGAGTAGGCTGCCCACTTAAGACCGAAGAGCACTTTAGGGCATTCTTCCAGGCATATTCGATCCCTGTGCCATCTTTCACAGGTCAGAGATGTCAGATCAGCCCCCGGGGTCCGATCAGCCACCACGTTGGAGCCAAAATACTCAGTTGTCACATAATGGGTGTGACTGGATAATCTCTTAGGGCTCATTCTGCTCTAAAGTGACCTGATTCCAGGTTCTGGTTTCTCTTGTCAAAGTATGGGGGCTCTTATGTTTTAGTTACTGTTTGTTTTCATCAGATTTAATGCACACTGTGTTGTGCTGTGCTTAGTCGTTCAGTTGTGTCCAACTCTTTGCAACCGGGCTCCTCTGTCCATAGGGATTCTCCAGGCAAGAATACTGGAGTGGGTTGCCATGCCCTCCTCTTAATGCACACTACTTGGAAGCAAAGGGGAAACGTCAATACAACCTGCTCATCCAGCGGTGGAGGAGATGGTGCCCCTTCTGAGATGTCGATGATGGTAAATAATTTAAACAAAGCGTGTGGTTAACCCAGGGGAAAACAAGCTCCTGAAAAATCTGCTTTAAAAATTTTTGCATAGGTAGGCCTATGAATTCACCCATTTTCTATGGCATAGACATAAGTTATGAACTGACACTCTTCTGTTTGCATTAATGACAACAACAGCAAAAATTAGAAGAGTTTTTATTTTTTTCTTTATGTATTTATATATATATATATATATATATGAAGGACTGATGCTGAAGCTGAAACTCCAATTCTTTGGCCAGCTGATACAAAGAACTGACTCATTGGAAAAGACCCTGATGCTGGGAAACACTGAAGGCAGGAGGAAAAGGGGATGACAGAGGATGAGATGGTTGGATGGCATCACCAACTTGATGGACAAGAGTTTGAGCAAGCTCTGGGAGCTGGTGATGGACAGGGAAGCCTGGCGTGCTGCAGTCCATGGGGACACAGTATCGGACATGACTAAGCAACAGAATTGAACTGAACTGAGCACAAAATTAGTTTAAAGTTTCTATAGAACAACAATGGGGCTGGCTGCAGACAGGCATTTATTTGGGATTCAAAAGTCAGGTTCAAAGTAGGGGGCTGCTCTGCCCTGGTCAGGAGAACTTCTGGCAGAAGTTTTCTGTTCCAATGAATCGCTACCTCTCTTTCTTGGGGACCCTGCTAGAATAAAGATTCCTAGGGGGAACCCGAGAGTATATATTTCAAAGAGCTCTCAGGTGATGCCGCTGTTGCTGCTCAGAGGTTCACATTTTGTGGAAAGAGGTCTAGTCCTCAGAGAGAAAGGGTTTTGATGGTGGGTGACCAGGATCTGAGAGATTCTTATTTATTATTTTGCTGTATCACTTTGGAGATCTCTAAACATTGAAAGGGTTTGCCCAGGTTTGGTCTTTAGGAAGTGGGTAAATTATTCTCATTCTTTCAAGAAGCTGTGTGCTGGAAAATAAGATGTTTGGCTTCCCTGAAGATTTTTCTGAGTAGGCTGCCCACTTAAGACCGAAGAGCACTTTAGGGCATTCTTCCAGGCATATTCGATCCTTGTGCCATCTTTCACAGGTCAGAGATGTCAGATCAGCCCCCGGGGTCTGATCAGTCACCGTTGGAGCCAAAATAGTCAGTTGTCACATAATGGGTGTGACTGGATAATCTCTTAGGACTCAGTCTGCTCTAAAGTGACCTGACTCCAGGTTCTGGTTTCTCTTGTCAAAGTATGGGGGCTCTTATGTTTTAGTTACTGTTTTCATCAGATTTAATGAACACTGTGTTGTGCTGTGCTTAGTTGCTCAGTTGTGTCCAACTCTTTGCAACCGGGCTCCTCTGTCCATAGGGATTCTCCAGGCAAGAATACTGGAGTGAGTTGCCATGCCCTCCTCTTAATGCACACTACTCGGAAGCAAAGGGGAAACATCAATACAACCTGCTCATCCAGCGGTGGAGGAGATGGTGCCCCTTCTGAGATGTCAATGATGGTAAGTAATTTAAAGAAAGCGTGTGGTTAACCCAGGGGAAAACAAGCTCCTGAAAAATCTGCTTTAAAAATTTTTGCATAGGTAGGCCTATGAATTCACCCATTTTCTATGGCATAGACATAAGTAACTTTTTCTTTTTACCATGAATACTGGTGTAGGATCCTTTTGAACAAAAAAAAGATATGTCTAAACTGCTCGTGCTCACCTTCTCCACATGTTCACTCTCCTCTTTTTCCAGTAACATCTTTTAACATCCCTCTAACAGACTATGTAATTTAGCGGTTTTTTACATTTATATTTTGTTTCCCGTCACCATACTGCCACCCCACAGGGGTGGGAGTCTTTTTAACTTGTTAACTGAAAAACAAGATAGTGTTTGGTATAAAGGAAAAAAAAACCCTAAACCATATTAAATCTTCTAAATCCAAACCTCCTGATTCTAGTCTCATGGGAAGAAAGAAAGATGAATAAGAAGAGGAAAATGAAGCATTTGTGAAAACAGATTAAATTTCTGCATTCTGCATGATATCTGCTGGATGATTANAAAAAAAACCCTAAACCATATTAAATCTTCTAAATCCAATCCTCCTGATTCTAGTCTCATGGGAAGAAAGAAAGATGAATAAGAAGAGGAAAATGAAGCATTTGTGAAAACAGATTAAATTTCTGCATTCTGCATGATATCTGCTGGATGATTAGAATTCTTGAGAGCTTTAGAATAAGCTTTACTAAGAAACAGTCACATTAACTAATGTCAATTGCTTCACTGGCAAGATATTTAGAATTCAAGCAGAAGAAATGGCAATATTTGCAGCAAACAGTTTATTATAACTGATTTCTTGATAGAGGAGCAAAGGCAGATGAGGGCAGACCTTTTGTGTGTGTGTATTAACTACAGTGTGTGCATGTTAAGTCGCTTCAGTCGTGTCTGACTCTTTGAGACCCCATAGACTGTAGCTCACCAGGCTCCTGTGTCCAAGGGATTCTCCAGGCACAATACTGGAGTGGGTTTCCATGCCCTCCTCCAGGGGATCTTCTCAACTCAGGGGCTGAACCTGCATCTCTTGAGTCTCCTGCATTGCCAGGCAGGTTCTTTCCTACTAATGACATCTGGGAAGCCCATATTAACTACAGACATCTGCTTTATTGTTTGGCAGCCTTTCTCCATCTCTGAAGACAAAAGGATTTCAATAGCCTCCCAAATACTGACAAAGCAAAGTCCAGTGTCATGAGAGTCCACGAAGAGACAGTGGGGCAGGGGGAAATGGAAGTGAGCTCTGAGCCATGGAAGAAGCTCCAGGAGGAAGTAAGTAAGGACTGCCACCCACACCAGGAGAACTGAGCAGGACCGCCACTTAATAATTATTATAATAACATCTTGAATTTATATAGCGCCTTTAGCACTACTGTCTCATCAGTCAGTTGCTATTTCTTTGATGGTTTTCCTCTTGATGCTTACATATAAAATGGAGAGATGGAGAGGACGGAACCCTTGAATTATAAATATTACTTTATAGGATCATTTAGTCAAATTCGGCGATGCCCAGAATACATTACTGCAGACTGTGTTGTGATTTATTGCTTATGTGCCAAGCTGTTCATGAAATTCAGGCTTAATAAGAGCCAGAAGCCTTTGAGAAGGGATAATCTGCTATAAACACAGTCCACCAAGAGAATACAGGGCACATTCTCCATGTAGCGGCCTGGCATGGAAGAAATAGTATTAACTTCAGAGTCAGAAAGACCAAAAGTGAAACTGAAATTCTGGCTCTATCCTTACTAACTTTGTGACCTTGAGCAAGTTTCTTAACTTCTTTAAAAGTTAGTTTTCTCTACAAAAAGTTGCAGTGCAGATTAAATTAGATAATATAAACAATCATTGGGCAAGCAATAAAAAGTAGTTGGCATTTTTACTCTTCTCTAAATCTCAAAGTTATTAGGTTAACCAGCTTCTATGGCATATTATTATTAAGAAAAGGTGATTATTACTAATAAACATTTATTGAGCATTAAATATGTGGTAAGTTGTTATTTGCAAAGGCAATGACACCCCACTCCAGTACTCTTGCCTGGAAAATCCCATGGATGGAGGAGCCTGGTGGGCTGTAGTCCATGGGGTCACTAAGAGTCAGACACGACTGAGTGACTTCACTTTCACTTTTCACATTCATGCATTGGAGAAGGAAATGGCAACCCACTCCAGTGTTCTTGCCTGGAGGATCCCAGGGACAGGGGAGCCTAATGGGCTGCCGTCTATGGGGTCACACAGAGTCGGACACAACTGAAGTGACTTAGCAGCAGCAGCAGCAGAATATTTTTTGAGACAAGATATATTATTACTCCATCTTAGAAATATGTGGAATGTGTGCTCACTCACTCAGTAGCCGTGTCTGACTCTTTGTGGCCCCAAGGACTGTAGCCCACCAGGATCCTCTGTCCATGAGATTTCCCAGGAAAGAATAGTGGAGTGGGTTGCCATTTCCTCCTCCAGGGGATCTTCCTAACCCAGGGACTGAACCGGCATCTCTTTTATCTCCTGCATTGGAAATGGGGCTCTTTACCACCAGTACCACCTGGGAAACCCCATCTTAGAGTTAGTAGCAGTGTTAATAGTGTTAAGCACTCAGTCGTGCCCAACTCTTTGTGACCCCATGGAATGTAGCCCAGGCTCATCTGTCCATGGGATTCTCCAGGCAAGAATACTGGAGATCCCTTCTCCAAGGGATCTTCCCAGCCCAGGAATCAAACCCAGGTCCTGTGCACTGCAAGTGGATTCCTTACCACCTGAGCCGCCAGAAGTCTAGTATCCTAGAGCTAAGAAGACAATAAATCATAGTCGTTCAGAGTCCTGTCTTGAAGCCTCCAGAGGTTCCCCATTGCACTTAGAATCAAATCCTAAAACTCAGATTTGCCAAGTCCAACAAGAGCTGGTCCTTTCCTCCCTCTGTGACTCACCCCGCACCATCCTCACACTTCATCAGTACCCGCACCCCAGGTTTCCCAAACTCAACTAGCTTATTCCCTCTGGGTAGAGTCCCTGCACTGAGGTCCCCTTACCCCTGTCCCAATTCCCATTTTTGCAGGGCTAGCTCATTGTCAGGAGTTCTCAAAGTAAATGTCATTTCCAGAGAGGCTTTTGTCAGCCAATCAATAGTAGCCACTGGGTCATTCTCTGTGACATTACCTGATGTTATTTTTCTGCACAGTTCTTTTGCTCTCTGATTATCACTCTGGTTCAGATATGTATTCATTTGTTGTCTACACACACACACATAAGTGCACACATCTGCCCTGGGACCCTCAGAAATGTTGACAGGTGTGTTCATGTCTGTGTCTCCTGTTCTTAGAACACTTCCTGGCACCTGTTGGATGCTCATAAATACTGTTCACTGAAAGTGATAGTGAAAGTTGAAAGTTGCTCAGTCGTGTCTGACTCTTTGTGACCCCATGGACTATACAGTCCATGGAATTCTCCAGGCCAGAATACTGGAGTGGGTAGCCTTTCCCTTCTCCACGGGATCTTCCCAACCCAGGGACCAAACCCAGTGCTGCCCCATTGCAGGTGAATTCTTTGCTAGCTGAGCCACCAGAGAAGCCCAAGAATACTGAAGTGGGTAGCCTGTCCCTTCTCCAGGGGATCTTCCTGACCCAGGAATTGAACTAGGGTCTCCTGCATTGCAGGCAGATTATTTTACCACCTGAGCTAGCAGGGAAATCTGGCACCTATTGGATGCTCATAAATACTGTTGACTGAATGAAGGAATACATGAACAAGTGACCTTATCACTTTGATATGTAGAGGCTTTCCTTGTGTCCAGGCAAAATTTAAATTTGGTCATTTCCTCTGGTTTACTTGTCTATAGACACAGAGAACAAGCAATGCAACGCATGCATCAAACATCCTTTATTTGCTAAAACATAGTTAACTAGCTCACCTCTTAGGCTTTCAAATACAAAGTACCACCTCAGCATAAACATAGCCACCACTTTCTCCTCTCCTGTGACTCAATTAGTTGTAATACATTGATTTCTCTTACATCTTCTCTAGTCTTGGTTTACACAAAGGTACTTTTTAATCTTCAGCTGATGAGATGGTTGGATGGCATCACCAACTCAGTGAACGTGAACTTGGGCAAACCCTGGGAGATAGTGAGGGATAGGGAGGCCTGGCATGCAGCAGTCCATAGGGCAGCAAAGAATCATATATGACTTAGCAACTGAACAACAACAGCAAGCTCACCATGGACATCGCCAGTTGGCCACTCTATCCGCTGAGACCTGCACAGGGATGACACCCAGCACTGACAGAGACCAGGACACCACCCCAGGCTCTTTGTACTGTTCCTGAACTTCCCAGCTCTAGGTGAAGAGAGTTCATGACCATTAGGTAACATTGCTATAATGTTTCCTCTTGAGATAATATCCATTCTGTTGATTAGAATGAGAATTAAATGAGGTAATGAATGTAAGGTGCCTGTGGACACTAAAAATTGTACCTCATTTTGTATGTGCTTGAGAAGAGAATAATGTCAAGAAAGAGAAAAATATCAGAAATTTCTTAAAGTTGCAAAAAAGCAGAGTTCTCTGGTAGACATAAATTTTCCCTGCCTAGAGTGCTGTAATAAATAATTAACCTTGGAGCTATTTGCTTCTAAGAGAGAAATTCTGTTGGATAACAATAAATTACTGCTATAAGGAACAAAACAATATGTTTTGTATTTTTACAGGTATATGTTTTAGATTCTTTTCCAAAAACAATCCAGATGACTTACAAAGAGACTGTCTTAAATCCCCACATACCAGGAGCCCTTCAGAACATACTAGTGACTACAGATAAACAGTATAAGCCTTAAAGGCAAATAGGGTAGTAAAGAGGGCAAGACTGGGGTTATGTACGGACAGCAAGATTCTCTCCAACAGAGCAGCAGATCTGCTCAAAGTTACAGAGATTTTTTTTCAGAATCAATTAAAATGATCACAAGCTGTAGGACTTTTCCCAGCATACAAAATTAACGACATCCAAGAGGCAGGCAAGTAGAAAATAATTCAGAAATAAATCTCTCTTACTTTATTTCCATGTGCTCTCAGATAGAAGTTAATATAGGTCAACACAGAGGTTAGACAACTGACAAAAACCAGAGATAAAAGGGCATTCAAGTGACACCTCCAAACAATTATCCAAACACTTGCTCTTAATACAATTAAGTTAATGCTTATTTAGCCTCTTCTATAAAAACACTGGGCTTCCCTGATACCTCAGTGGTAAAGAACTCTTTGTGACTCTTTGTGATTCTTTGGACTGTAGCCCACCAGGCTCTTCTGTCCATGGAACTTTCTAGACAAGAATACTGGAGTGGGTTGCCATTTCCTACTCCAGGGCATATTTTTGACCTAGGGGTGCAGATTCTTTACCACTACACCACCTGGAAAGATCCTATATAAGATATTGGGCTTCCCAAGAGGTGCTAGTTGTAAAAAACCCACCTGCCGATGCAGGAGACATGAGAGACCAGAGTTTGATCTCTGGGTTGGAAAAATCACCTGGAAGATGACATGGCAACCCACTCCAGTATTCTCGCCTGGACAGTCCCCAGGGACGATCAATAGGGTCTCAAAGAATCGGACACGACTGAAGCAACTTAGCACGCACACACATATAAAATATTATGCCTACTTCTCCATTATGTAGATTATGATTCTCAAGACATCTCTCAGTTTAAACTTTCTCATAAAATTTTCTAAGCTTTCAGTTGTAGCTTGATAGTTTTCACTCATTGATTTTGGATCTGAACTTAATATTAGATAAATAATGAAACTTGAAAGAAAAAAATCAATGAATCTAGTTAAAAATAATGCTCTCTCTTATCCTTTTCCTTTTCTAAAATTGTAATTTGCTTCTGTTAGTTCCAAAACTCGATGATAGTCTCACCAAAAAACCTGCTTTTACTAGAATTAAGATCTATTCATGCACAATACTTTTAAAATTCATTTCAGTTTATATAAAAATGTAAAAGAATCAAAATGAGGATTTACTATTCACATTGGATACCACTTAAAAAAAGGATTCATCATAGGGTTTCTTAAAATATAGCACTTCTTTATGTAGTTACTATATTCATTTAATAAAATTGAATTTTCACAATTTTCAGGCATGTATCTATTGCCCAAATTGCTATAAACAGCAATCTGTGAAAATCACTACACTTCATGACAGATTGAATAAAGTAAGCCACACAGATTTCTATTAAACACACACACAAACTTAGTTTGAAGCAGTTTCGTTTGCTTTTCAAGGAAATTCAAGGGTTCATGGCTGCATTTAAGCATCACAAGATGCTCTGAATAACCTAAGAAGGGTGGTCATAGGAATGCTGATCCCCTAGAACTAGACATGGAACAACAGACTAGTTCCAAATAGGAAAAGGAGTACGTCAAGGCTGTATATTGTCACCCTGCTTATTTAACTTCTATGCAGAGTACATCATGAGAAACGCTGGACTGGAAGAAACACAAGTTGGAATCAAGATTGCCGGGAGAAATATCAATAACCTCAGATGTGTAGATGACACCACCGTTATGGCAGAAAGTGAAGAGGACCTAAAAAGCCTCTTGATGAAAGTGAAAGAGGAGAGCGAAAAAGTTGGCTTAAAGCTCAACATTCAGAAAACGAAGATACTGGTTCCAAATAGGAAAAGGAGTACATCAAGGCTGTATATTGTCACCCTGCTTATTTAACTTTTATGCAGCGCACATCATGAGAAACGCTGGGCTGGATGAAGCACAAGATGGAATCAAGATTGCCAGGAGAAATATCAATAACCTCAGATATGCAGATGACACTACCCTTATGGCAGAAAGTGAAGAGAAACTAAAAGGCCTCTTGATGAAAGTGAAAGAGGAGAGTGAAAAAGTTGGCTTAAAGTTTAACATTTAGAAAACTAAGATCATGGCATCTGGTCCCATCACTTCATGGGAAATAGATGGGGAAGCAGTGGAAACACTGTCAAGACTTTATTTTTCTGGGCTGCAAAATCACTGCAGATGGTGATTGCAGCCATGAAATTAAAAAATGCTTACTCCTTGGAAGGAAAGTTATGTCCAACCTAGATAGCATATTAAAAAGCAGAGACATTACTTTGTCAACAAAGGTCTAGCTAGTCAAGGCTATGGTTTTTCCAGTGGTCATGAATGGATATGAGAGTTGGACTATAAAGAAAGCTAAGCACCTAAGAATTGATGCTTTTGAACTGTGGTGTTGGAGAAGACTCTTGAGAGTCCCTAGGTCTGCAAGGAGATCCAACCAGTCCTTCCTGAAGGAGATCAGACTTGGGTGTTCATTGGAAGGACTGATGTTGAAGCTGAAACTCCAATACTTTGGCTACCTGATGTGAAGAGTTGACTCATTGGAAAAGACCCTGATGCTGGGAAAGGTTGAAAGCAGGAGGATAAGGGGACAACAGAGGATGAGGTGGTTGGATGGCATCACTGACTCAATGGACATGGGTTTGGGTGGACTCCGGGAGTTAGTGATGGACAGGGAAGCCTGACGTGCTGCGGTTCATTGAGTTTGAAAGAGTCTGGCACAACTGAGTGACTGAACTGAACTGAATTCCCCTATTGCTATTAACTATACCATTTGTATTTTGCTCTTTTCACAAGATCATTATTTCTTGTATTACTTAGCGTATGACTCAGCCTCCAATGAAAATGATGACTAGACTTGAAACAGTTGATCAAATGTATAGCTTGATATATGATCAATGATTGTAACAGTGTAACTCTAGATATGGGAAGATGCAACAAAGGGAATACTTTCCTGGACCATAACTTGAAGTCAGGTGTCCAGAGATCTTTGGCTATTAAGACCTAGTCTAGCAATAGCACACCGAGGAAACCAGAATTGAAAGAGACATGTGTACCCCAATGTTCATCACAGCACTGTTTATAATAGCCAGGACATGGAAATGACCTAGATGTCCATCAGCATATGAATGGATAAGAAAGCTGTGGTACATATACACAGTGGACTATTACTCAGTCATGAAAAAGAATACAGTTGAATCAGTTCTAATGAGGTGGATGAAACTGGAGCCGATTATACAGAGTGAAGTAAGCNAACAACCTAGATGTCCATCAGCAGATGAATGGATAAGAAAGCTGTGGTACATATACACAATGGAGTATTACTCAGCATCAAAAAGAATTCATTTGAATCTGCTCTAATGAGATGGATGAAACTGGAACCTATTATACAGAGTGAAGTAAGCCAGAAAGAAAAACACCAATACAGTATACCGACACATATATATGGAATTTAGAAAGATGGTAATGATAACCCTCTATGCAAGACAGCAAAAGAGACACAGATGTTTAGAATGGACTTTTGGACTCTGAGGGAGAGGGAGAGAGTGGGATGATTTGGGAGAATGGCATTGAAACATGTATACTATCATGTAAGAAACAAAATCGCCAGTCTATGTTTGATACAGGATACAGGATGCTTGGGGCTGGTGCACGGGGATGATCTAGAGAGATGATATGGGGTGGGAGGTGGGAGGGGGGTTCAGGATTGGGAGCTCATATACACCCATGGTGGATTCATATCAATGTATGGCAAAACCAATACAGTATTGTAAAGCAAAATAAAGTAAAAATAAAAATTAAAAAACAAAACAAAACAAAACAACGCTCAGAACTGGGAACGAGCCTTCCCAGCAAAGTGGGAAAAAATGGTCATGGAATGCCCCAAAATATGGTTGGATTTATGACCACAAGGGGGCCCCATAAACAACAAATTGGCACTTACTGGGCTTCCCTGGTGGCTCAGAGGTTAAAGTGTCTGCCTGGAATGAGGAGACCTGGGTTCGATCCCTGGGTTAGGAAGATCCCCTGCGGAAGTAAATGGCAACCCACTCCAGTACTCTTGTCTGGAGAATCCCAAGGAGGGAGGAGCCTGGTAGGCTACAGCCCATGGGGGTCACAAAGTGTAGGACACGACTGAGTGACTTCACTTTCACGTTCACTTAAGAGCATTGACTGAACAACAAAGGCATTTGCCATCTGCCTCTATGGAGATTGAACCCCATGGGGCTATAGCTGTTGACCTGCAACAACCCCTGAGGGAGTTCAGAGTGGAGTGAGATACTCTGCTCCAGGGAAGCTGGTGGGACAGGTCTTTAGATAGCTAGATGTTTTTAGGAAGAACAGCAAACAGTGTCTGCCTGCAATGTGGGAGACCTGGGTTCGATCCCTGGGTTAGGAAGATCCCCTGGAGAAGGAAATGGCAACGCACTCTGGTATTCTTGCCTGGAGAATCCCATGGACGGAGTAGCCTGGTGGGCTGCAGTCCACGGGGTCGCAAAGAGTCAGACACGACTGAGCGACTTCACTTCAGTTCACTTTATGATCTCAATCCTTTCATCTCCTCATATTTAGAGAAGCACTAAATCCCTTCATGGTGACATCAGATCCTCATGACTAACAAAAACCTTTTGTAAAATGAGTGCTTCATGGTATTGAACTCTCCTTTCACCAAAACCTTATATATTGACTATCCCCCACTGCTGCTATGGAGCAGTCTCTCAGAGCTATCTGAGATACTGCCTCCTGGGCTGCAGTCCTCACTTTGCCCCAAATAAAATTTAACTGGCAACTCTCAAGTTGTACATCTTTTTTTAATTGACACAGGGAACCACTTTTCCAAGATGGCACTCATAACAAGTTGTGGAGGTAGGATGTGGGCACCAGTTACTGCATCAGGGTGTACTGGAAGCACAATTTCTTCTTTCATATCTTCCAGCTCTTTTCATTTTTATCCCTCTTCTACTCTCAGCTTCCTCTCCTTCTGTTGAAAACTTAAATACATTTGCATGGAGAATCCAGTTATGAACCTTTCTCTCTTCCTTCACTAATAGCTACCTACCAGGTTAAAAACATTAGATACATTCTGTTCACAATAAGTTACACACAACAACTAAATTGCCTTTTTCTGAGTCTAGCCTTTATTATAGCAAAATATGCCACAGTTTCAAAGTATTAAACAAAGGGTGCCATAAAAAATACTCAGTGATACAATTCTACTATATTATTCAAATGCATGTATAAAACTGAGATTAAATTGTTAGGTAGAAGAGAAAAAAGTAGTCCAGAATGGTGGTGGCTAAAAGACAAGGAAGGGAAAAGCCTGCAAAAATAGAACAAAAGAAGGTCGCAGGAAGAGTGAGGACCTCAGGTAAAACAATCAGCCCTCCTGGCTAGTCCAATTTACATTGGCAGGCCCAGGGGGAGAAAAAAAAAAAAAAAAAAACATATGAGAAGAGGAGCCAAAATTGGGCTAGGGGCCTTTCTTTTCTTCACTTCTTTTGGGCCAGCATGCCCTCATGCCTCGAGGATGTATTTTCCTTTACTTTCTAAATAAAACTGAGCTGTAACATGGAGCTGTAACACTGATCTGTCTGAGGGCTGTAACACTGGTCCGTCTGTGCCCTCAAATTTTTGTTGCAATGAGATGAAACAAGGAAATTGCAAACTCCCCCAACAAAATCATATAAGTGACTCAGGTAAATCTTAAATAAGTCATACATAATCAAGGATTTCTAAAATAAAAACATCCCCCAAATCCTACAAATTTAAGTGTTTCATGTGCAGCCATCCTTTGTCAAAAGGACAAAAATAAACAAATTCACTTTAACTTTGGAATAAGGAACTAATCTCATTTCTTACTCTAAAGACAATTATTAGGACCAGGAACATCAAACTACATGAAAATAATACCTATCAGGACCCTATGGGGCTCCTGGGCACGCTTACAGTGTCATTTTTTGATTATGGGAAATAGGGTTCATTCAGCCTCCCTGACCTTCCCTGAATTTCAACAGGCAGATTCAATTATGCTAAGGGAGGCATTGTGGAGATAAGACTTCACTGGTCACTCAGACGGTAAAGTGTCTATCTACAATGCGGGAGACCTGGGTTCAATCCCTGGGTGGGGAAGTTCCCTGGAGAAGGAAATGGCAACCCACTCCAGTACTCTTGCCTAGAAAATCCCATGGACAGAGAAGCCTGGTGTCCATGGGGTCGCAAAGAGTTGGACATGACTGAGTGACTTCACTTTCTTTCTTTAAACAAAAAACAACAAGGTCCTGGTTCCCCCTCAAAGGATATACATAACAATATACTTAAGACATTTGCAGATACTGAAAACACACAATTTTTTTTCTGTGTTTTATAGATACTGAAGGTAGTGGCACCCCACTCCAGTATGTGTGCCTGGAAAATCCCATGGATGGAGGAGCCTGGTAGGCTGCAGTCCATGGGGTCACTAAGAGTCGGACATGACTGAGCGACTTGACTTTCACTTTTCACTTTCATGCATTGGAGAAGGAAATGGCAACCCACTCCAGTGTTCTTGGCTGGAGAATCCCAGGGACGGGAGGAGCCTGGTGGGCTGCTGTCTCTGGGGTTGCACAGAGTCGGACACTACTGAAGCGACTTAGCAGCAGCAGTAGCAGAAGAAGCCTTCCCAGATGGCTCAGTCAGTAAAGAAAGTGTGTCATCCCTCAGTTATGTCCCATTCTTTGTGACCCCACAGGCTGTAGCCTGCCAGGCTCCTCTGTTTATGGTATTCTCCAGGCAAGAATACTGGAGTGGGTTGCCATTTCCTTCTCCAGGGGATCTTCCTGTTAGGTACTTAGAATAGGAAAAAGGACTCCAGAATGGCGGTGGCTAAAAGACAAAGAAGGGAAAAGCCCATGAAAATAGAACAGAGGAAGGTCCAAGGATGGGAGTGAGAACCTCAGGTAAAGGCTAACCCTCTTGGCTAGCCTAATTTACATAAGGTAGGCTCAGGGGAAGGAGAAAAAAACATAAAAAAGGAGCCAAAATTAGGCCAGGGTGGGGGTGGGGGTTTTCTCTTTTCTTCAAGTCTTTTGGGTCAGCTCACCCTCATGCCTCGAGGACGTATTTTCCTTTGCTTTCTAAAGAAAACTGAGCTGTAACACTGGTCCTACCGAGGAAATTACATGGGGTTGTAACACTGGTACATTTGTTGCTTCAAATTTTTGTTGTGATGAGACAGACCCGAGGAAATTACAAACTTCCCCGACATTTCAAATCCATTTTGAACCCAGGTCTCCTGAATTGCAGGCAGATTCTTTACTGTCTGAGCTGGTAAAGAATCTGCCTGTAATACAAGAGATGCAGATTCAATCCCTGGGTCAGGAAGATCCCCTGAAGGCAGCAATAGCAACCTACTCCAGCATTCTTGCCTGAAAAAATCCCATGGATAGAGGAGCCAGGTGGGCTATAGTCCGTAGGGTAGCAAAGAGTAGGGCATGACTGAAGTGACTTAGCATGCACTCAGGCAGATACTGAAAACCCCAACAGGTGACAGAAGTTAATGGTTTGCTGCACATCAGCACATAGGCCCCAGACCAGCTGGAACCAGAAAGTTTTGATTCTGGCTCCCACTTACTTCACCACCAACACATCAGAAGAATCTCCATGAGCTGATCACACCCTCTTTGAGCCACTGCTATAAAACTCACTAACCCTCCAGGTCAGGACACATAGTTCTGAAGGCATTAGCCCACTGAGGTATCCTTTGCCTTGGAAAGCAATAAAGCAATTCTTTTCTACTTAACCCAAAACTCTATCTCTGAGACTTAATTTGCTGTCAGAGGACAGAGGCTAGATTTGGCTTCAAAAGCAGAAAGAAAACTTGAGGCAAGTTATCTTTAGACTATACTTCAATTGGTTTATTTCCCAAGCTATACTTTAATGATGATTCACTGCATTTCTTTCACTCATTCTATTGGGTCAGAGAGATCATTATAAAATGAGCTTGTCTATGAATGCCGCAGGTAAAAGAACTGATGAAACTAGCAAAGGTTTTTGAACATGTTAGATTCAGTTTACTTATTCCAGTATACATTTGGGGACTCAAAATGAAATTAATCAAATACCTCTTGTAAATTATTTGCTACAGCAAACATGATCATTCTCATTATCACCAAATATTTACTAAGAATCCATGTACTATGATTTAAGAATAAGACATTATATAAAAAACATTTTCTGCTCACACTATATAATGATTCTAAACTTGGCTATAGGCTACAGTCAACAAGGGAGTTTTGGAAAATAGACAAAACAAAACACAATGCCCAGGCCTCACCCCAGAACAATAAAAATTAAAACACTGACTGTGGGATGAAAGCATTATTTTTCAAAACCTGTTGGTTTCTTTTTTCCAGTTTGACAATCACTGACACAGTAGGTATGTAACAAATACTTGCTGTATTGAATGATGTGTCTTAAAACAGTCTTAGGGTTTTCACTTAGTGACTACAAAAGAAAAGGTTTGTAATTAGCACATTAATAGTCTGCATATTAATAAAATCTTCTAAAGTACCTGAAGGTGCTTAAAAACAATTTGTTCTCTGGTAACTCCTTTAAATAATTCTCCTACAAATTGTTTACAGTGCTAATTTCTATTATCTACACACAAGGCTAGTTTGTTAAGTAACTGTAAATTTCATCATATCTCTTTTTTTTAAAACCACAAGTTTTCCTTTCCTAACATTTAAATTTACAGGCTTTTGTCAAATGTAAGATTAATGAATACTGACAGATATTTTGCACCTCTATATTCCAATACTAGTTACTATCTCAAAGTCATAACATCTCAAAATATAAAACTGTAAAATTATTCAGTGACTTCATTTTGCCCCCTGAGCTATTTACCCACAGATTTACACAAAGTTATGTAAAAGTAAAGCTCAGTTTTCTCCAGACTTTTCAGGAAACCCTTCAAGAAAAGATGAATACTTTGTTGTAAAACATTTTCTCTTTGAAGTGTTCCTGAGCTAGAGTAAAATAGAACTATACATATACATTTTTAGTTATATGTATGTAGTTCACATATACAAATATATGTATATTAATTTACATATGATAAGTCATGCCATTAAAAAGACAGGAAAGAAGGATCAAGAGGCTAAGGAAAGTCTCAGGTAGAGGTTTTGGGAGGCCTTGCTGACTGGTCTAAAGAGTCACAGTGCCTAGAGCATGCCAAGTGCATTCATGTTCATATTCCTTCTCCATCACATGCTCTCCAGGTAAATTCTTAAAAGTTCTCTTCATCTTCCAGTGTCAGGAAATGTTTAATTTTAAGGAATCCTATATGTTATTTTCTGTTTCTCAAGGGCCCTCTGTTCCTTATCAGTTCCTGGAAAACAGGAACGAGCAGAGCTGCACACAGTTCTCAGGACTGAGGTCATGAGGTGGAAGACATACATGGATTCCTTTCTGTAACTTTTTACTTTTCTATAAAACTACTTAGTCATGTTCCTATTTCCAATACATGGATTGTCTTCTGGTGCTGTGACGATTGTTATTCCCCTAGTTACTGTTGTTATGGCCCTATGACTATTGTTATTCCCTTAGTTACTGTTGTTATGCATCTGGTTTTGGTGTTTTTTACTCAACTTTATTTTTCTGCCTAATGCTTCCTTGTATAACAATATATAAGCACACGCTGCCATGAATAAAGTACCCTTGTTCCACTTGAGACTTGGGTCCCCTGCGTCCTTCTTTTCTTCACCTTCTTTTCATCAACTCCTGTCCCCAGGTTCCTGTCTGTCAAGAAGACCATAACATTCCAGGTCCAGCTCAAACTCACAATTTCTCTAACAATATTTGTGTGGTAAAGAATCCCCCTGTCAATGCAGGAGCCCCAGGAGACTCTGATTCAAGTCCTGGGTTGGGAAGATCCCCTGGAGGAGCAAATGGCAACCCACTCTAGTATTCTTGCTTGGAGAATCCCATGGACAGAGGAACCTGGCAGGCTACATCCCATAAGGTCACAAAGAGTCAGATATGACTAAAGTGACTGAGCACACACACACAAAGTCAGAAAAATCAAACGAGCCCTTAACAAAAGAGGTTACATGATCTTTGAAGTACTTTTGCTAAAATCTGCCCAGTGTGATATTTTGAATGGGAAAATCAAACTGTTCACGTTTTCATACATTTCATCATTTAAGTTTTAACAGGGCTTCCCTGGTGGCTAGCAATAAAGAATCGGCCTGTAATGCAGGAGAGGCTGGAAACATGGGTTTGATTCCAAAGATCCCCTGGAGACAGAACTGGCAACCCACTCCAGTGTTCTTGCCTGAAGAACCCCATGGACAGAGGAGCTGGGCAGCTTACAGCCAACAGGGTTTCAAAGAGGTGGACATGATTGAAGCGACTCAGTTAAACATTATTCAAATTTACACAACCAAATGCCAGTGGTATATTAGTATACACTGTATATTTGTATGCAGGTATCCAGTTCCAACATTTCATGGCAAATAGATGGAGAAACAATGGAAACAGTGAGAGACTTTATTTTCTTGGGCTGTAAAATCACTGCAGATGGTGACTGCAGCCATGAAATCAAAAGACACTTTCTGCTTGGAACCCCTGGAGGAGGAAATGGCAACCCACTCCAGTATTCTTGCTTGGAGAATCCCCATGGACAGAGGAGTCTGGCAGGCTACAGTCCATGGGGTTGCAAAGAGTCAGACACGACTGAGTACAAGCTCCTTAGAAGAAAAGCTAAAACGAACCTAGATGACCTATTAAAAAGAAGAGACATTGCTTTGTCCACAAAGGTCCGTACAGTCAAAGCAATGGTCTTGCTAGTTGTCACGTGTGGATGTCAGAGCTGGACCATAAAGAAGGCTGAGCGTTGAAGAGTTGATGCTTTCAAAATGTGGTGCTAGAAAAGATTCTCGAGAGTCCCTTGGACAGCAAGGAGATCAAACCAGTCATCCCTAAAGGGAATCAACCCTGAATATTCACTGGAAGGACTGATCTGAACCTGAAGCTTCAATACTTGGGCCACTGATGAGAAGAGCCAACTTGTTGGAAAAGACCCTAATTCTGGGAAAGATTGAGGAAAGGAGGGGAAAGGGGTTACAGAGGATGAGATAGTTGGAGGGTATCATCGATTCAATGGACACAAGTTTAAGCAAACTCTGAGATATAGCAAAGGACAGAAGCCTGGCATGCTGCAGACCATGGGGTCACAAAGAGTTGGACATAACTGAGCCACTGAACAAGAGAGGAAGCCTAATCAATCACATGGGATGACTTACTTCCTGTTAGCCCACCTCAGGCTATCCCAGGCCAAAATCTCCAATCAGGGCATACCCGAAGCCTTCCCTTTTTTTCACTGTAAAGCTTTTACACACCACCGTCTGCCTTTGAGTCTCAGTTTCAGGTGTTGGTGACTGATTCTCTTATCATATCTTAGCTTTGTTCTGGCACAAGAACAGTGTTGATATACAAAATACTGAGGGCTTCCCAGGCTGTAGAATCCCATGGACCAAGAAGCCTGGTGGCCTCTAGTCCATGGGGTTGCAAAGAATCAGACAGAACTGAAGTGACTTAACATGCATGCATGCACACATTACTGAATCATGTGTTTCTCTTGTAGGATGATACCTCCATGAGCAAACATCAATCACCTCCATTTCTAGAAACTGAAAGTTTCTACAAGCTCCTTCCACTAAACTTCTTCCCAATCATTTCACAGCTGAATCAAATCTATCTTCAAGGCTTCTTTGAGAGGAGTGTACCATTGTCATCACTAACTTGATTGTGCTTACCTATTTTAGATTTTGAGAGAAGTAGAAAGGAAAAAGCAAAGGGAAGCAAAGTTGAAAAGAAAGTGATGCTAATTTTGCCAGCCAGCCAAAAAAAAAAAAAAAAAAAAA
>SJYT01044702.1:18341-63515 GCA_006410635.1 Cephalophus harveyi | reverse complement strand
AAAAAAAAAAAAAAAAAGAATATTTTAAGCATAGTTTTGTGATAGCAACATTTACTTTAAACACTCCTTTGTCTTAATGAAAGTGTAATATTAATTAAAAATACGAGTGGGTCCAAAAAAGGAAAGAGATTAGTCAAAGAAATAAGTCAAATATTTAAGTTTTAACTTATTTAGCTCTCTGCAATGCGGCTGTCAAATAATTTTCCAAAGTTGAATCACACCTATCATTATTAAATTTGTTGGGTAGAAAAACTAGGACTAATCTTTCAGTTTAATTACATCACTCACAAATAATTAAAGTATCTGGGGAAGTACACTGAAATTATAAAAACACAAGGAATGTGAGTATTTTGTCATAAAAATTATGATAACTGAATTAATTATGGGAATGATTTAGAAGAAAGCTAAGTGCTCATTTTCATATGAAACTATTCAAATGCCATGTAAATATATACTTGGCCTATTAGTACTAGTCAGTAGTTTCCAAATCATATTAGTTGATGTGAGTCTTGACATGTGAGTGAGGTTTACATATTGAAAGATGAAGTGGGGGATATGAAAAAAGACACTGGGTGAGAGCCTCTCTCTTCATTCTGTCTCTTATACACATCTTCAAATGCCATGTAAATATATACTTGGCCTATTAGTACTAGTCAGTAGTTTCCACATCATATATTATGGTAGTTCTGTTTAAAATTAAATACAACAGTGACAAATGGTAACTATTTTAATGTATTATACCCATATATAACAGTAGTTAATAATATTTGCTTTATACACATGCAATGGCATATACACATATATGTGTGTGCATGCATGTGCATGCAAAATACTTATGTCAAATATTTATAATTGTGACTATATGTAATTTCCCAATATGAATTTTCCTGAACAAATATTGATAAATGTTGCTAAATTATAATATTTAAAGTAATATGATCCTGATATAAACTAGAAGAATAGGTTTGATAGTCTAGAGGTAGTATAGATAAAAGAATATCTACATAGATATGTTTTTTAGTAAATGCTACATGTAGAGACCTAAAACAGAATAAGGAGAGGGTGATAAATAGTGCTGGTACTTACATAAGTCTATAGAGAATATCAATTTAGACGCTCAAACACATAAAATTTGTATTTTTTGTACCTCATGCAAAATTAATATATTAAAAAGCAAGCAAATTTTGCTACTTCTAATGATATATTTTCACTATATGAAAAGCTAAGATCTCACTAGGCTAAATGGGTGAAAAGCATGTACACATAATTTATAGAATAGCCAGTAAAATAACTAATGAATATACTCATTGCAAATATATAAATGATCCTATTAAATCTCAAAAATAATATAAAAAATGCAATTAAAAACACAGGCCTATTTTTCTCCTAGACTAACTAGTTTGTGAACCATCAGGCAATTTCATGCACTGTTGGGGGGAATGATAATTGGTACAATATTTTAGAAGGGCCATTTATCAGTAAGTATCAACATCTTTAAAATATGCATATTCACTGTCCCTTAATTTGAATTATACAAATGTGTTCTAAGAATATTAGAGATAAACAGCAACTCCCTTCCCCTAAACCAACACAACAAAAGAAAACAAACAAACAAAACAAGAAGAAAAATATATGGGAAAACTTAGATACTAGAATGTCAAGGAAGCAATAATTTTTTATTTTTTAAATATTCTCAACCACACAGGAAATTTTCATATTATAATTTTAATCAAAGAAAAAAAGAAAGTAAAACTATACATTCTGAATTCAAATATGCATATATTGTTCAGTCATTAAGTTGACTCTCTGCACCCCATGGACTGCAGTATCTCCCAGAGTTTGCTGAAACTCATGTCCATTGAGTTGGTGATGCCATCCAACCACCTCAACCTCTGTTGCTTCCTCCTCCTGGCCTCAATCTTTCCCAGCATCAGGATCTTTTTCAATGAGTTGGCTCTTTGCATCAGATGGCCAAAGTACTGATACATCAGCATCAGTCCTATCAAAGAATATTCAGGGTTGATTTCCTTTAGGATTGACTGGTTTGACTGGCTGATCTTCTTGCTGTCCAATGGACTCTCAGGGGTCATCTCTAGCACCATAATTTGAAATAATCAGTTCTTAGGTGCTCAGCTTTATGGTCCAATTCTCACATCCATACATGACTACTGGAAAAATCATCGCTCTGACTATACAGACTATTATGGGTAAAGTGATGTGTCTGCTTTTTAATAGGCTATCAAGGTTTGTCTTATTTTTCTTCCAAGGAGTAAAAGTCTCTTAATTTTGTGACTGCAGTCACTGTCTGCAGTGATTTTGGAGCCCAAGAAAATAAAATCTGTCATTGTTTCTACTTTTTCTTCATCTATTTGCTATGAAATGATGGGACCAGGTGCCATGATCTTAGTTTTTTGAATATTGAGTTTTAAGTCAGCTCGTTCAGTTACATCTTTTACCTTCATCAAGAGGCTCTTTAGTTTCTCTGCACTTTCTGCTTTAGAATGTTATCACGTGCATATCTGAGTTTGTTGATATTTCTCCTGGCAATCTTGATTCCAGCTTGTGATTCATCTAGCCCTGCATTTTGCATGATGTACTCTGCATATAAGTTAAATAAGCAGGGTGACAGTATACAGCCTTGATGAACTCTTTTCTCAATTTTGAATCAGTCCAATGTACTGAGGTGACCCCTAATAGACTTCCAAGCCGGGCTATTTAAGAAATCTCTGAGAGAGAGAGAAGTCACTCAGTTGTGCTGGACTCTTTGCGACACTATGGACTGTAGCCTACCAGGCTCCTCCATCCATGGGATTCTCCAGGCAAGAACACTGGAGTGGGTTGCCATTTCCTTCTCCACTCTTAGAATAAGGTTAGTTTCAAAGAGTTGGAGACACATGAGCAGGACCCAGTCACCCTGGCAATGGGCCAAATTGCATAGGCTCAGACAGATACTTGAGATATACAGGACTTCCACTTCAATTTCTTGGATGAGGAGTTAGAAGCCTCAGGACTTGGGTAGAAAAATACTGGATGGTAAAACTGACATCAACTTCAATTTCAAAGTAGCTATTTCCCTCTTAGTGAGTGACAATATACACTATCACAGGTTTGGAATGATTCCTTATAAATCATTAGAACTCAAGGAAAAGTCCAGTTTGTCCTGTCCCTTTATATTCTAAACGACTAGAAGAGTCATTTAGGTGAATCTAGCAGACCATTATAAGTACGTTTGAAACAGCTAGACTAGAAGGAGGTCAGAGAAAGTCAGATACCAATGTCAAAATATATCAAGAGGTCCTTAGGTATCAGAAAACATACAAAGTCATGGAAATTTAGAATTCTGATTGATCATATACTTGTGTCATCAAACTGTGTATATAAACAATGCTCAACATCACTTATCACATAAACATTAAACTCATGCTGGTTTGATGATAAGAGATTTTATATTATCTTTGGCATCATGAGATAGAAGTTAGGCATTTGAGCGGTTAAATTTTATCTTAAAATTTTCTGAGGAAGGCTGGACCTACAGATTGGCATTTTCCAGATAATTTTACTTGCAGCAAATTAAGAACATCAGAAAAAATTCTACAAATTTAATATCTGTTGGAACACTTGGTATCCTTAAAAATGTAGCATAGTGTTGCTGGCACATATGGAGATCGCAGAAATAACTTTAGCAATGAGGATTGGTGTAAATTCTATTATATCTAGGCAAAACTTCAATTCATATTAGTATAGAAAACATTTCACTTAATTTATATTCTTACATATTTTAAAGATATTTGTTCATTCTTTGCTCTGTGATTGTATGTTATGATTATTTTTTACATTCTTATGTGTCTTACATCTTTATACTTTGAAAACGAGAGATCTTTGCATTAAACAGGGGAAGCATTGAGCAAAGTTTCAACAAGTTAAAGTATTAAACAATCAAAATTATATGACCAGAATTTAACTCCACAGATAAGATTTTTTAATGTTGGCAAAATGTGTACATCATCAATGAATAGAATCAGTTCAAAACAATGTCTATTAAATTTGCCTCAGGAAAATCATGTAAAATAGGCATAAGAATGTGAAAGCAACACTAGGATTTCTCAGTGTCAGTGGAGAGTTCTTGGAGGTGGAGAAGTGGTGTTTGTGAGATATGAGGGAATATTTGAGTCCAATGGAATATTTGATCTGGAGGAACACTGAAGAGGATTTACGTAGTTGGTCTAAGAATGGCCAAAAAAAAAAAAACCCTAAGAAACAAAGAAGCTTTTTTCCACTAATCAACACATAGATGTCTCAGTTTGCCAATTTGACGATATCTTGCCAATCAGAACGAAAGAGGTGGTGTGTAAAGAAAGTGAAAACAAAAATAAAAACAAAAAACTCAATGATCTGACTTGCCTTTCAATCGACCCTGACTCAAGAGAACTCATGACCATTACAGAGATGTGCAACTCAGCAGCAGACCACAAGAGCAGGAACAAAAGATAAGTCTTTACACAAATAATCATTGGAAGCACATAATTAAACATAAAATAATAATAAAACATAATTCTAACATTGTTATCTGCAATACTGATGACTCCAAGAAAGTGGAAAATGCTTATAGACTATTGACAGCAAATGTATGCCAAAGATTGGATACAGAAAAGTTTGTCATTTTACTGTGAAATTAAGAAGTCAGTAGAGTAAGAAATAAGAAAGAAGCAGGGGGTGAGGGATCATTAAAAGAATTTGGTAAGAAAGATAACTGGGATATAGCATGTATTGTTGCACTATAACCATCACAGCCATTGGACAGATCTGAATTCAACACTTCCACACAGCATAATATAAGAATTCAGCTGTTTGAATCCGAGTTGCTATCCCATTAGAAACATTTATTACTTTCCAGGTTCACACAAGTTTTAAAAAAGAGCTACATTTGGGTGAACAAATGTAGCTTTATCCTGGTGTTTAAAATCATTTGGAACATTTTATTGTTCATTTGCTTCATTTCTCAGCAGTAAGTATATTCTTAGCATGGCTCAGGAAATTAACTGAATTTTTTGTTGAATAGATGGTCTACCCTTTGGCATAGGGCAGTGCTATTGATTTCGTCTGCAGAGCTGGCTCTCAGGCTGCTATGAAAGCCTGTGCTATCATGGACTCTGAAAGATGTGGTGAGATTCCCAGAAACCTAGAAAGGTTTTCTTCCAGAACCCAGCATCTTCTGGTATGACAGCATGCTTGCTCTTTCAGATGGGGATCATGTTCTCATAGAAATGGAGCATCAGGCAAACAGAGATTCAAAAAAAAAAAAAAAAAGTGTATTTGGCTCTTGTGGTTAGGCTTTAGACCTGTCTTGTGTTTCATAGTACTTGAAACATGAACCTCTAGATTCTTGCTAAAATAATTTTCATCTTTGTAAATCAATGAGATCAACTTGCCTTCAGTACCATGAAGAGAGGTTTTCCTTTCAAACGTTTGCCTCGGTATAACTTCCTGAGAGTTGCAGTGATGTTTACATGCTTGATCTGTGAAAAGTCGCAGGTGGGATATTCAATAACGTTGAGCAATTGAGCCAGTAACCCTCTTGGGTTCAGTTTCCTAGGATGATTAACTTCCCACAGTGGGCAATTAGTTGTTGCTATGCTCCCAGTCTTTCTGGCACTACTGTGCCCTGATCCCCATTTGTCTGTTATTAATAAATTATGATCTGGTCTCTAATTATCTTTGATTCAGAGCCTTTGAAGAAAAAAGCATGTAATCATGAGAAAATAGAAGGGATAACAACTCCCAGATATTAAATCAATACACATGCTTGGATTTATTAGAGTTTTATAATGTCACATCTATTGCTAATTCATAAAATGTTGAATTTATTTTTAATGAGCTCTTTTCTAAAATCAGTGATTGCATGTGATTACAAATATTTGTCTATTTACAATTATTTTAAAATATAATATCTGATTAAAATATTTTGTGTAATACTTACTTTTATCAAAGCTTATCAAGCTCTAAAAGTACATAATCCTAGTTGTTAATGTGCCAAATATATCAACAGATGCACGATGACCATAACTTAAGGAGAATGAGAGAGAAGTACAATCACGTTGATGTTATATTATCATTTATAAAACTGAACACTGCTTGATATCACCAGTTATGTCACCATACTGGCATTAGCATGTCCAGATGTCAAATAAATAATGCAAGCTAGTGAAGATTTCTTAATTCCTATGCAATACTTCTTTGACATCATTGCATTTATTTTCTGGATGACACCAAAAGTTTCATTACTCAGGAAGAAAGCACATTTATGGTTTAGGTATTTTATTGTGCTTATGTCAGTGTTACTAACATTTTTTTTTATTTTCCAAACTATGAACCTTAATAGGGGAAAATAAGACAAAGCACTTCAAATAGAGATTGATGCCCAGTTTATCTTTAATTCAATAATTTATGAGTCATTCATTCAATTAGGTTATGTGGGAGAGCCACACAGGTCTTTATCCTCTAAATACTTACTGGCGGGCAGAAGAGAGAACATATTTACTATAATTTGTGGTTGAAAGCATTACAAATGAAAAATACTGGTACATTGTTGAGACTTAAGCAGAGGAGAGAATACTTTGGCTAAAGGAATTGAGGAAAGTTTTATGATAGAACAAACAGTTGATGTGAGTCTTGACATGTGAGTGAGGTTTACATATTGAAAGATGAAGTGGGGGATATGAAAAAAGACACTGGGTGAGAGCCTCTCTCTTCATTCTTTGGTCATGTGCTTTGTCTGAGATTGACTCTACTTCAGATTCAGGCATGAGCTCTAAAAGTACTGCCATGAAATACGCCTTCCCACACTGTTCTTAGTTAAGGTCCCAGTGTTACCGACTGATTTACTCTGTGGGGCCGTGTATCAGGTTCCTGTCAGAGCCTGTGCCACCTGTGAAGATGCAGGTCAAGAGCTCAAACATGGGGGTGGATTCAAGTTAGTGACTAGTTCCACTTTAGGAATCCAACAATCATCTGGTCTCCTGCCTCCTCATGGACCACTCCTTCTCTGTCTCCTCTGGATAGATATTCCTCCTTCAATTTATCTCTCAGTATATATCAGAGCCTTTGGGCTCTACCTAAATAAGCTCATTTTGATCAGTCCCTTTAAATACCATAATAGTGCCAGAGCATTCCTGAATCATGGATCTTCAATTGCATAGCAGGCAATATTTTAGCATTTGGATCTAAAAGTTTCTGTACTTTCAATTTTTAAAAAATCTCTGGAACTTTTTATCTATATGATCTACAGTTATCTTTTTGATAACCACTTTGAATTTGGCTTCTGTCATATGAAACCAAAGGAACTGAGGTCTAAAACGCATATAGTGATAATGCTTAAAAGTTAGTTTAAAGCATGTTTTCAAGAGTCTCAAACTCTGGCTTTATTTTGCCAGTTGCCCAATCATTGGATATTTACTGACAACTAACACCAGAATCACTTCGTGGGAAATAGATGGGAAAACGGTGGAAACTGTCAGACTTCATTTTTTTGGGCTCCAAAATCACTGCAGATGGTGACTGCAGCCATGAAATTAAAAGACACTTACTCCTTGGAAGGAAACTTATGACCAACCTAGATAGCATATTCAAAAGCAGAGACATTACTTTGCCAACAAAGGTCCGTCCAGTCAAGGCTATGGTTTTTCCTGTGGTCATGTATGGATGTGAGAGTTGGACTGTGAAGAAAGTTGAGTGCCGAAGAATTGATGCTTTTGAACTGTGGTGTTGGAGAAGACCCCAGAGCGTCCCTTGGACTGCAAGGATATCCAACCAGTCCATTCTGAAGGAGATCAGTCCTGGGTGTTCTTTGGAAGGAATGATGCTAATGCTGAAACTCCAGTACTTTGGCAACCTCATGCGAAGAGTTGACTCAGTGGAAAAGACTGATGCTGGGAGGGATTGGGGGCAGGAGGAGAAGGGGATGACAGAGGATGAAATGGCTGGATGGCATCACTGACTTAATGGACATGAGTTTGGGTGAACTCCGGGAGTTGGTGATGAACAGGGAGGCCTAGTGTGCTGCGATTCATGGGGTTGCAAAGAGTTGGACATAACTGAGCGACTGAATTGAACTGAACTGAACTGAGACACCAGAATCTGTGTGCAACACAAACACATATCTATCAGGGCAGACACATATAAAACGATGAACTTAAGTTCTGAGTAAAAACAAAAGTGAAATTAACTAGCTTTCACAAAACCAGGAATGGCTATGGGGGTGGTGACATTTGATATGTATGATTCTAGAACAGACATAGTTTACCATGTATAATTTTCAAGTGTATAATGAAGGGAAAATTCACTATAACCCAATTCACTATATGTTCTTTTCTTATTAGTTAATTATTTATTTTGGCTACATTGAGTCTTCTTCACTTTTGCATGGGTTTTCTTTAGTTGCAGTGAGCAGGGGCTTCTCTTTGCTGCAGTGCACAGATTTCTCATTGCAATGGCTTCTCTTATTGCAGAGGTCAGGTTCTGGAGCACATGGGCTTCAGTAGTTGTGGCTCACAGGGTCTAGAGCATGGACTCAGTAGCTGTGGAGCATGGGCTTACCTGCTCTGCAGCATGTGGGATCTTCCCAGACCAGGGATCAAACCCATGTCCCCTGCCATTGGTAGGTGGATTTTTATCCACTGCACCACCAGGGAAGTTGCTAACCCAATATGTTCTTTAATTTACTTTAGGGTCAAGATATCACTGAGATTAATTTCTAAGGGTTATTTTATTCATATTATATCAGTTTAAAAAGTTTTTAAATGTTAATACTATTATTTTTAGCAGTAGAAACCCACTGGCTTCACATATAAGAGTTCAGAGTTTCACCAAAATCATATAGTTGAATCATATAAGTCATAGGAAAGTTAAATAGTGAAGAGTAAGGATCTTAGAGTTAGAGCTGTGCTCAAGACCTATATTCTAGACATTGTCCTAAGGTGAGAGAACCTGCAGATAAAAATCTCTGTCATTCTGAAGCTTATATTCCAGTATGGGAGACAGAAAATAAACCAAACAGATACAAACATACACACTTTCTTCTGCATTGCAGGCAGACTCTTCACTGACTGAGCCACCAGGGAAGACAAAATATACACACAAATAAATATTAATATGTATATTATAATGGCAATGGGTACTGTAACGGGACAAATCAGGATAAGGAAGATCTGATGCACAGAGGAAGAAATCATGGGCCGTTATTTTAGAAAACTCAATTGAGAGAATGAGGTTAACAAAGAAAGAAGGAGAAAGTCCTGTTTCTTTCTGGGACAAAAGAGTTTTAGACAGTAAGAAGAGCCAGTGAAAAAGCCTTACAGCTTGGCTATTTTACAATATTCAAGAAACATCAAGAAGATAACTTTTATGAAGTATAAACTGGAGATAGAGCTAATAATGAGATACAGAGTTGTGAGATATTACATTTGAAGTTCTTGGAACAGTGCCTACTAGCAGGTCATATGTCATTCATCTAGAAAATATTAAACTTACTGTTATCAATATTATTATTGTATTACTTCCACTAGGCAAAGATGCTTCTCTGAAGGTTTTAGAATACTTCATACCCTATAAAAAGGATTCATTTCAGAAGCTATTGTGCTTTTACATAAAATGTGGGCAGAGCTCTGGCACTTGTCTGAACTAAATAGCTGCATTCAAAATGCCTATACAATTATCTTATTTGGCTACAAAGGAGCTTGCAGAAAAGTTTCTAGATCCAGCATATTTTAGCAGTAAGCCATTGTATTTCCTAACATAAGAATTATTACAGGCATTTAATAAAATGTCAAATACTTCTTGAAATTATGAAATTCTGAATACCACTATTTTTTCCAAAAGAAAAAAAATACCATGAAAAAAATAATTTTGGTTTAAAACTCTTTTATTTAACTCTGAAACTTCAATACTTTGGCCACCTGATGCAAAGAACTGACTCATTGGCAAAAACCCTGATGCTGGGAAAGATTGAAAGCGGGAGGAGAAGGGGATGACAGAGGATGAGATTATTGGATGGCATCACTGACTCAATGGACCTGAATCTGAGTAAGCTCTGGGAGTTGGTGATGGACAGGGAAGCCTGGTGGGGCTGCAATCCATGGGGTTGCAAAGAGTCGGACACGACTGAGCAACTAAACTGAACTGACTGATGTACCTTCAAGACATACATTTTCCCATGCCCAAATGATAATGTAAACTTCAGTGAATATTACATACAGATAACAGTAATATACTTGCAATATATCAAATTTAAGTCTATATCACCACTGAGAAGTTAAAATTATTTGTAATTTAAAAGACATTTTAACCAGGAGCAAATATCGGGTTTATAAAATATTTAGGAAGTTAAAAGGTGATCAAAGAGAATAAGTTCAAAGTGAGGGTGGAGTCTAAATGCTATTATATTTTTGTGTGTTTATCTATCATATTTTAGCACAAGGAGAAATATGTGTAATTCAATGTCAGTGTTCTTGATCATTCCTAGTACAGACTTTTTTCAGTAATTTGCTAGTGCTTTAAATATAATTCCCCAAATTTTTGTTAGGTTTTGTCCACATCTCTTCATTTAGTTTTTCTTTTATTTGACAAAATTTTATTAATTCAGTATACTCCAGGTACTACAAGGTAGATAAGATTTTCTTAGTCCCAACAAAAATTGCCTTGAACGAGATAGGAAAAGTCCCATTAGACTCGTATCATTTAACTTCTAAATAAGTCTGTTTAAGTTCATGAAAAGTAAAATAAAATAGCCAGAGATATTTCTATCATAAGACAAATGTTTTCTGAAATTCAAGAATGCACATCCAATAAAATGAAGTAATTGAAGTTTAATGCCAAAAATTTGCTGGTAAAGAAATATAAATCTCAGATTAATTTTTAGCAAAGTGTGTTTTCCTTTAATCTGCAAATTCCTAGTCTCAACATCACAGTCTGTGTAATTAAAAAGAATTAATATGAATGAACAGTGCCCAAATTATAATTGCTGATATTTTTTAAAAAGTAATATACTTCTGCAATACACTAGATCCAAAATTATCAAGAGTTGCGTTTAATAATGCTGAAAATTAAGCTTCTCTTCTTAGGGGTAGATATAATTTTAATTCAACTGAGAAATATACTAGATATTTCTAGACACTAAAATTTAGTTATTCTTATATGATAGCTTCTGATGCATATGGAATTTGTGTACGTGTGTGCATGCACGCTAAAGCTATACTGTTCTTCAGTTACCAAACAGTAGGTATACTGAAACTTCTCTCACTTTGTCTAATGCTGCAGATGTAACAAAGTGAATTGCTTTTAAGTCAGTTTATACATATTAAGGAAAAAATGGGGGCGGGGGACAGTGTTTGATTCATATATAGGTCAGCGAGGATCCCTAGCTGAATGTCATTAGTAAATTCACATTAACAATACTTAGGTTACATAGATAAACTGTAAGTCTACAGTAAAATGCTTCTTATATTTTATCTGTTCTCTAATAAATCTTCAAACACACAAACGTATTGGTCTCTAGACCTTGCCCGTTTCCTCTAGTTTTATTCAGTAGACTAGACAAATAATATCTTCTCATGATCCCCATGTGCCTATACATGAGTAACGCTTCTGGATTTACTGGAAAGGAAGAGGCTAACTAGTATCTCAGTCACAAGTAAGTAACTGATATCACAAACCAGCTTTGCAAATGTACGATAGTCAACCACCCTTTTGGGTAGAAAAGACAGATTATATCATCATAGTTGTTTTGGTAGTTACAGTTTACTCAATTCAATTACCTTACTTGATCAAAATCTGAGCAAAGTTTTTATGACAAGACTGGTGGAATTAACTTCTCTTCCAGGACAAAAGCAAGGACAAAAGTAGAGCATGCTCCCTAAGTGACTTCAGAGAGAACAGATCATTGGGGCATGATCCAGCCAGGCTCTGGCTTGAGCAGGGCTGGCAGTCCTCAATAGAACACAGACTGCTTCCCAGTTAGCAATTCTGAAAGTGAATCACTGCTATTCTAATAGTAAAAGTAAGCAACAATTTCTTAAGAAAACTTTGAACACTTAAATGAATAAGAACTAGAAGAAAGAGAATTCTGGGGAAAGAAAAAGGATGTTCAAAGGAAGTAACAATGTTTTATGAAATTTATTTTATGAAAATAAAGTGTCTTGACTGTAATTTAAAGATGTAGTTATAAATCTTTTCATAATACAATATGTAGGATACTGAAAATGCTTAATTCTATACATTTATCAGTTGAATAGGTGCCAAAGAGTCAAAAGTAAATGAGTAAAACAGTACAAAATCAATATGAATATTGATTTCTTGACTTTTTTTGAATCATATTATATTTTCAAATATTTCTTTAGGTTTAATACTTTCATGAAGACTTATCAGGTTTTCTGTAATAGTTTAACATCAGAGCATTTTCAAATGGACAGCTCTCATTACTGAATATCCCTTCTAACAGTGACCTGGATGAAAAATGGAAATATGTTTGTTGCAGGAATAGAACACACTCATGCTTTTATTTATGTTTTTAGAAAGATTGATTATGCTTTGATCAATGTCAGGAAACACCTTTCTCGTGAGCTCTTGTTGGGGGCTCTGCCTCTTTGTTCAAAGTGAAAAATGTAGATATTTAATGCACATATTAATGTATATATTGATATAACATTCAATAAAATTCACTATATACACTCTGATTGACATATTCAGGTTGAAATCATTCAGAAGATGAATTTAAATTCAGTCATAAAAATGGGGTGGTTATTTCTCAAATGCCTGTTTGTCAGAGTGTCTACTTTGTATCCATCACCCTGTTAGGATAGAACGCTGGCTGAACCGGAATTATTAGTCTTATTCTTCTCAAATAATAAGCACAGACACAGGCCTTCCTAAACACTAAAATTGAAAACTTTGAGAGGATATATTGACATATACTTTTAAAAGGAAAAAATAAAACTCAGGTTAAAATAAGCTATATCAGGAAAAGATATGGTTATATTAACAACATAATAAATAATAACAAGTTAATACCATTCGTGTGAAGAGAATACACCTAGAAAAGAGAAACTGTGTGCTTTAAAGAACTCACACGGACAAGGTAAAGCTTAAGAAATATATCCTACATAGAGACTATCTGATGATATATCACTTGCCTGATTTGGGATGTGATTAACAGTCAAACGGTCAGATCAAGGTAAGGCAGAGATCAGCTGCAAAAGTTCAGAAGCACAGCTTCCTGTCTTACCTTCCACTGAGGAGGAAGCCGATAACCACTGCCAACAAAATGACTCCCACTGTCACAGACACAGCAATTATAGGAATCTGGCTTTGATCGCTGGATGCTGCAACTGCTGATAGGAGACAGAGAAAATGGAGCCTGTGGTTAAAATGATCATATGCATTCAAATAAGAGCTGCTTAATAGTCAGTAATCAATGCACAGTTTAAGCAATTCACCCACACTTGGCTGAGATTTCCCCCTAATATCTCTTCTCAACCATGTGTAATTGAAAAGACATTTTTAGGAGAAAATATTTATTTTCCAAATGGAAATTTGGAAGACCAACTAAGTCACTGATTATTTTTTTGTCATCATAAAAAATGAATGTCATTGTTCACATACTATTCATTTAGCAATCTTAGGCTTGCAAGAAAAAAAAATGGAACTTAGTCTTTAATTTCAAACACTTCCTAAGTAGGAGATAATAAGTATATGAGATTTGATATTTTTAGAGTTTGCATGTGTCTGTTCTCTAGGAAAAAAATGCCTCATTATCTTAGATAGGACTTTTTCTTAGAGACATCAGTTGAAATGTCCAAAATGATGTGGCTATGACCTCATATGATATCACTATTATCAACAGAATTTTAAAAATCAATGTTTCAAGGAGAATATAATCACTAAATATACCTCCATTTAGGTTTATTTACATGATCATTTTTAATACATGTATTTAGATGAAATATTTTATATTTTAATCATATAATTACCAAAATAAGAGAAATATGGACATAATCAGATAGTTGCATCTAAATAAAGCAAACAAAGTTTTATTTTGTGCTGATAACTAAAACTAAGTTGATTAAAATAAGAAACCTACAGAGCAAAATATATTTTATTAATATTCTCAAGAAACCCTCAGTGGGACACTTAGCATGCTTATTGGGTAATGACATTATATTTTGATAAATTCAGAGTGAACTTAGATAAGTTCACCTCCATGATAACAAATTTTAAGTCACCAAAAGTAATAACAACTATACTTCCTGTTTTGTTTTTTTATAATCTCTCTGATCTTGGCCTTATCAATATTTTTGGACATTCAAATGTTTCCCTTTCGAGGCTTGTCACCTCTCCATTGATTCTTTCAACTAAAATTGACTGATTCTCTGACAACCTTCTTACATGGATCTACATTTTCACCCTTTCAGATCAGTCTTCAAGAGTCCAATATTGACAACAACTGGTTCATGGATGAGAAAAACTATTATTTACAATGTAAATCTGTACTCTTCCTCTCCCTTTTCTTGGATAACAACAGCTGCAATACAAAGTCTCTTTACCCTGCTTTTTCCTGTCCTGTGATACTGAGATGCATGGTAGAGAATTTATTACCAGTGAGCAGTATAAACGCGTTAGGCCAAAGCTACCCCACTATCATAGGTAGTAGCCTCCCCCAAGATTAGCTTTTTTAATTTTCAAACTCAAATTACTTTTTTATTCCTCAATTCTTTAAATCTGCTTTAGGCAGGTGGCACTCTTCCTAGAGAAAACCATGAAGACTTGGTCTAAATAATCTCAATGTTATTTCATTTGGAGTTCAAAGCTTTTGATCCTCTCTCAATTTCCTTACAAAGTCATGGTCATAATGAGTCTTCCTCATTTTCGCAGTAGAATAATCCATTCCCACCTCCTACATTTTAGAAATGTTAAATTTTATAGATAAAAAAGACTGATCAAGTCTGAATTCCATGGTTAAATATAATAGCATACATTTCATTTGCTTTACCTACCTCCACTGTTTGAATTTTTCTTGTCTCTTCCAAGGCACTGATCTTTAAAATCTCCCTCTGGGGGAAAATTTTCATTTCCTTACAATCTGCTTCTTTGCTATCTACAAGCCTATGAGATAATTTCTCTTGGGGACAACAAATTCTTATACCTAACTTTACTGATATTATTAATTTAAATTGAGTCTGAAAACAGCTCCAGCATTTACTATACATATGGATTAAGGCAAATTATTTAACCTTGTAAAGTCTCATTTCATTAATCCCCAGAGAGGGATAATTTCCAAGGATCATTATTTTTTTTTTTTTTTGCTTAGAGATAACTCTTAGCATAGTGTTTCAACTATTGCCAGCCTTATTTAAGCAGGAGATATAATATATCCATATTATCTCCTGTTTTATCTATCATTCTTATTCTCTTCTATTTTTCAGCATCCTGACTGACTCATTTAGAACCAGCCTCACTGGTTCAACACACATGAGTCTGAGCAAGTTCTGGGAGATGGTGAAGGACAGGGAAGCCTGGCAAGCTGCAGTCCATGGGGTCGCAAAGAGTCGGACATGAATTAGTGACTGAAAAACAACATCTTCTAAGAACCAACATTATTAATTTTTTCTGAAACTTTTCTTCTTCTGCCTTTGAGTTCTGTGCATGATATGATATCCAATGATATGATATCTATCAAATGCAATGAGCAACTCTCCATTTACTTCACAAAGTGAAAGTCAAAGTGTTAGTCGCTCAGTCATGTCCGAATCTTTGTGACCTCATGGACTACGCAGCACACCAGGCTCCTCTGTCCATGGAATTCTACAGGCGAGAACACTGGAGTGGGTTGCCATTTCCTTCTTCAGGGATCTTCTGACCCAGGGATTAAACCCAGGTCTCCTACACTGCAGGCATATTCTTTACCACCTGAGCCATCAGGTAATCCCCCATTTACCCTACCATACACTATAATGAGGTATTTGATCTTGTTGACCATACACTCCATCTTTAAAACTCTTCTCCTCTTGGTTTCTATAAATGAGATGAGCTGATTTCTCTTTTTCCAGCTCTGAAACACTGCTTTGTCAGTTCTAATGATGTTCTTCCCATATTTTACGTGTGAACAATTCTTGATGAATGCTGGTTCTTTATCCTGCTCACTTCTTTCTTTCTGTCTCTTTCCATCTTGCCTCTTTTTCTTCCTGTCTCTCATAGATATTTCTTTGCTCATGGCATCAGTTAACTAAAAGTTGAGTCAGATATGACAGTGACTGAACAACATAAGCTGAAGAGTCCCACATTTATATCTCCAACTCTTATTTCTCATCAAAGGATCATTCTATTAAAAAAAAAAAGTTTCTATTTATTTAGATTTTATTTTCACATAAAAATAAACATGTTCAAAAAATTGATTCTTGGGCTTCCCTGAGGGGCTCAGTTGTAAAGACTCCACCTATCAGTGCAGAAGATACAGGTTCAATCTCTGATCCAAAAGGATACCACATGCCATGGAGTAACAGAGCCTGTTGGCTGCAACTATTGAGCCTGTGATCTAAAGCCTGGGAGCTGCAACTACTGAGTCCACATGCTGCAGCTATTAAAGCTCATGTGCCCTCACGCCCATGCTTTGCAACAAAAGAAGCCACCCCAATGAGAAGTGCACTTACTGCAACTACAGAGTAGCCTCCACTTGCCGTAACTAGAGAAAAGTGCACATAGCAACGAAGACAGCATATCCGAAAATAAATGAATAAATAAAAATAAAATTTGACTCTTAAACCACATCCACCCTCAAAGGCATTTAAAAATAGTATCTAAATAAACGGGCTTCCCTAGTGGCTCAAATGGTATAGAATCCACCTGCAGTGTGGGAGACCTGTGTTTAATCCCTGGATTGAAGAGATCCCCAGGAGGAGGGCATGGAAACTCACTCCAGTATTCTTGCCTGGAGAATCCTCATGGACAGAGGAGCCGGGTTGGCTACAGACCGTGGGGTCCCAAAGAGTTGGATAGGACTGAGTGATTAAGCACAGCATATGTGAATAAACAAACCTAAATAAATCTAACAAACTAGACTAGTTTTGTCTCTTTCTGGTTTAAATAGAACTGAATTTTTCTTGACTCCTACTTGGTCTTAATTACCAAATATGTTTTGTTTCTCTTCTATGTTTCTCCCCATGTATTACTTTTTTTTTCTTTAACTATTCACCTATTTGATTAAAGTTGCTGTAGAATGGTTCAAAGGTGTTTTGATTCAAATTTGCTGGAGTATGGTTCATAGGTCCTGTAAGTGTTCCCTTTGACTTCTAGGTACTCACATGAAACATCTAAAAATATCACTTTGACCATGTTTCTCCAAACAAAATGTTAATAGATACCCACTGCCTATGGAAAAATAGTCTCAAATTAGAAGGGCATTCAATAGCCCTCCTAATCTGACTCTAACAAATCCTTCTGGTCTCAATGTGTCACTGTGGGACACTGAGAGATAAGGTATTGGCAGAAATAGGTGTGATTAATCAGAAGCAAAGATAAAAACAGGACAATTTCAGACTAACGAAAGTATTAATTTTGAGGGAAAAAAAATGTTTGCTGAGATGTATAAAATGTTTCAGTTTTAGTAATTTCCAAGAAGTCTAACTTAATGTATTTTGCATTAAAACAAGTATTAATGGCATGTCAAAAATTTTTTAAAATATTTAAATTAGTACATTTTATGAAAATACTTTGCAAGTAACGTCAAATCACAAACATTCACATTTACATGTTTATATCTACTGCCCACTGAAATCATATCTTTTTGTATAATGAAAAATTTAGCAAAGAAGCTGTGAGGAAGAATTTTTAAAATATATTTACATTTATTTTTTAAAAGCTTGTAGTATTTTTTATGTTTCTTGATGGGCTTTAAGTATTGATTATTTAATTTGCACTGATTAATTAATTTGATAAATTGAAAATAAATAGAATTTATAGGATACTGTCAACACCTTCATAATTGTGCATTCTCTATCAGTGGTCAAAAAATGGCAAGCACAGTATGATTTATTATTATCCTTTTACATACTGTTAAAATTTTAGTATTTAAAGATATGAATTTTAGTCATTAATATTGCCTATCTTTTTATATATGTTTATTAAGAATTAGTTGGTTAACAATGTAGTTCTTGAGAAATAGTGGAGGAATGTTTTGGGAATGCTTAAAAGCAAATTTTGCAGCAATGAAACATATTACTATTAAAAGGATGTTAATTATGAAAATTAATGTTCTTTAGTAAATAACAATGTTTCTTTTTGCTAATTATTATATACTTGCATCATTTCTGGAAACTTTAAGATAGTATCTATTGAGAAATTGTGTTGTGTTCCCTTATTTTGCTTCCTCACTTCTGGTTGCAAATCCATATTACATAAATATTCCCTAGATAAATTGTGACATATATGAATCACTGAGTTTAATCACTGAGGCTAAAGAGATTTGTTAGAGACAGATTACAAGGGTTTTCTAAGGCCAGGCTGAGAATTTAGGATTTTCTCACACATAAATATATATCTATTAACTTTCTTGATCATGATAAGTTGATCAAAGTTATAACTTTTGATTTGTAATGAGTACACAGGAATTAGTAGGGAAATTTAAAGCATCATGGCAGACAAATAAGCACATGAAAAGATTTGGACCATCATTGGCTGTTACAGATTTCAATTAAATCAACAATGAGATATTGCTACCCACCTGTCCAAAAATGACAAAATAAAATAGTGACAATATAAAATGCTGATAATAATGTGGAGAAATTGATGACTCATACATTGGTGGTGGGCATGTAAAATGGTACAGCCACTTTGGAAAAAAGTTTGGCAGTTTCTTATGAAAATAAACGTGCAATTACCATACAACTCCAGTAACTGTACTCTTAGATAGTTATCCCAGGGAAATAAAAGTTTAGGTTGAGACAAAAATATATACATATATGTTCAGAGCATTTTTATGTTAATAGCAAAACAATGTTAATAGCAAAAACTGGTATCAGCCCATATATCTTTCAATAGGTGAATGTTTAAAGAAACTATGGTACATATTTATCATGGAATCAGTTCAGTTCAGTTACTCAGTTGTTCTGACTGTTTTTGAGCCCATGAACTGCAGCATGCCAGGCTTCCCTGCCCATCATCAACTCCTGGAGCTTGCTCAAATTCATGTCCATCGAATTGGTGATATCATCCAATCATCTCATCCTCTGTAATACCCTTCTTTTCCTGCCTTCATCTTTCCTAGGATCAGAGTCTTTTCCAAGGAGTCAGTTCTTCCCATCAGATGACCAAATTATTGGAGTTTCAGATTCACCATCAGTCCTCCCAATGAATATCATGGAATACTGCTCAACAATGAAAAGGAACAGACTTCATATGCACAACCTGGGTGAATCTAGGGGGAATTAGACTGAATGAAAAAAAATTCTAAACTCAAAGGGAATGTATTGTATGATTCCATTTTCAAAACATTTTTTAAATGTCAAAATTTTAGAAATGTATATTTAGAAATTTATGGCTCTGGGACTTCTCTGATGGTCCAGTGGTTAAGAATCTGCCTGGCAATGCAGGGGAAGTGGGTTTGATCTCTGGCTGGGGAACTAAGACCCCACATGCTGCAGGGCAATGAAGCTTGTGGTGCCACAACTAAAGCAGCCATCCACTACAATGAAGGATTTCTCATGATGCAATGAAAATCCTATGCCATAACTAAGACCTGGTGCAGCCAAGTAAATAAATACATTCTTTTTAGAGAAATTAGTGGTTGCCAGAGATTAGTTATTGGACAAGAGTTGTTCCTGAAGGCAGTGGTTGTGGTTATAAAAGGGCAACAAGAGAGATCCTTGTGAGGTTAATACTATTCGATATCTTGACTGTGATGGTAGCTACACAAACCCTCACAAGTGACCAGATTGTACATAACTTAATACACACATGTCTGCACACTCACATACAAAGGAGTACAAGGAAATGTAAGACTTCATCAATTCCAATATCCTAGTTATATTATAATTTTGCAAAGTGTTAAAGAGCTCTCTAACTTCCTTACAAAGTCATGCTCATAACGAGTCTTCCTCATTATTTTCTGTAGACTAATCTGTTCCAACCTCCCACATTTTAGAAATGTTAAACTTTATACATAAAAGAGCCTGATCAATTCTGAAATCCATGGTTAAATATAACTCCATATCCTTCTGTTGCTTTACGTAACTCCACTGTTATAATTCTTCCTGTCTCTTCCAAGACACTGACTTCTAAAGATCTCCCTTCAGAGAGAAAATTTCATTTACTCACAGGCTGCTTCTCCACTACCTACAAGCCTAAACAGATAATTTCTCTTGGTGACAACAAATTCTTATACTTAAACTTACTGATATTATTAATTTAAACTGAGTATGAAAACAGGTCCAACATTTACTATACATATGTGTGGAAGTCAGGATTTGAAATAGCTCAACTGGAATTCCATCACCTCCACTAGCTTTGTTCATAGTGATGCTTTCTAAGGCCCACTTGACTTCACATTCCAATATGTCTGGCTCTAGGTGAGTGATCATCCCATCATGATTATCTTGGTCGTGAAGCTCGTTTTTGTATAGTTCTTCTGTGTATTCTTGCCATCTCTTCTTAATATCTTCTGCTTCTGTTAGGTCCATACCATTTCTGTCCTTTATTGAGCCCATTTTTGCATGAAATGTTCCCTTGGTGTTTCTAATATTCTTGAAAAGACCTCTGGTCTTTCCCATTCTGTTGTTTTCCTTTATTTCTTTGCATTGATCGCTGAGGAAGGCTTTCTTATCTCTCCTTGCTATTCTTTGGAACTCTGCATTCAGATGCTTACATCTTTCCTTTTCTTCTTTGCAATATGCCAGCAAATTTGGAAAACAGCAGTGGTCACAGGACTGGAGAAGGTCAGTTTTCATTCCAATCCCAAAGAAAGGCAATGCCAAAGAATGCTCAAACTACCGCACAATTGCACTCATCTCACATGCTAGTAAAGTAATGCTCAAAATCCTCCAAGCCAGGCTTCAGCAATACGTGAACCGTGAACTCCCTGATGTTCAAGCTGGCTTTAGAAAAGGCAGAGGAACCAGAGATCAAATTGCCAACATCCGCTGGATCATGGAAAAAGCAAGAGAGCTCCAGAAAAACATCTATTTCTGCTTTATTGACTATGCCAAAGCCTTTGACTGTGTGGATCACAATAAACTGTGGAAAATTCTGAAAGAGATGGGAATACCAGACCACCTGACCTGCCTCTTGAGAAACCTATATGCAGGTCAGGAAGCAGCAGTTAGAATTGGACATGGAACAGACTGTTTCCAAATAGGAAAAGGAGTAAAACAAGGCTGTATATTGTCACCCTGCTTATTTAACTTCTATGCAGAGTACATCATGAGAAACGCTAGGCTGGAAGAAGCACAAGCTGGAATCAAGATTGCTGGGAGAAATATCAATAACCTCAGATATGCAGATGACACCACCCTTATGGCAGAAAGTGAAGATGAGCTAAAAAGACTCTTGATGAAAGTGAAAGAGGAGAGCGAAAAAGTTGGCTTAAAGCTCAACATTCAGAAAAACGAGGATCATGGAATCTGGTTCCATCACTTCATGGGAAATAGATGGAGAAACAGTGGAAACAGTGTCAGATTTTAATTTTTAGGGCTCCAAAATCACTGCAGATGGTGACTGCAGCCATGATTTTAAAAGATACTTACTCCTTGGAAGGAAAGTTATGACCAGCCTAGATAGCATATTGAAAAGCAGAGATATTACTTTGCCAGCAAAGGTCCATCTAGTCAAGGCTATGGTTTTTCCAGTGGTCATGTATGGATATGAGAGTTGGACTGTGAAGAAAGCTGAGTGCTGAAGTATTGATGCTTTTGAACTGTGGTGTTGGAGAAGACTCTTAAGAATCCCTTGAACTGCAAGGAGATCCAACCAGTCCATGCTAAAGGAGATCAGTCCTGGGTGTTCATTGGAAGGACTGATGCTGAAGCTGAAACTCCAATACTTTGGCCACCTCATGTGAAGAGTTGACTCATGGAAAAGACTCTGATGCAGGCAGGGATTGGGGGCAGGAGGAGAAGGGGAGGACAGAGGATGAGATGGTTGGATGGCATCACCGACTTGATGGACTTGATTTTGAGTGAACTCTGGGAGTTGGTGATGGACAGGGAGGCCTGGCGTGCTGTGATTCGTGGAGTTGCAAGGAGTTGGACATGACTGAGTGACTGAACTGAACTGAACTGATGTGTGGAAGTCACTCAGTAGTGTCTGACACTTGGCTACCCCTGGGCTGTAGTCCACCAGGCTCCTCTGTCCATGAAATTCTCCAAGCAAGAATACTGGAATGGGTTGCCATTCCCTTCTCCAGGGGATCTTCCTGGTTCAGAAATTGAATCCAGTTCTCCTATACTGCAGGCAGATTCTTAACTGTTTGAGACACCAGGGAAGATGCTATAAATCCTGCAATGTTGTATTTGAAGACTGTTTTTGAAATAATACATTAGTATGTGAAGAATTAAATTATAATATCAAGTAAATAATTCCTCAGTAGAACAACTGAAGTGTTTTCACAAAATAGTACACAAATAATTGTCAAATGAATGGCATTTAACACAAATGCTACAGAGGTCGAACTGAAGTTTTATTTTAACTATATCTTTTGATGTGTAGGGAGTTAATAACAATTTTAAAAATAATGAACAAAACTATTATCTGACAGGCTTCCAAGGTGGCGCTAGTCATAAAGAATGGCCTGCCAATGAGCAAAGAGATGCAGGTTTGATCCCTGGGTTGGGAAGATCCCCCGGAGTAGTAAATGGCAGCCTGCTCCAGTATACTTGTCTGGAAAATACCACGGACATAGGAGCCTGGTGGGCTACAGTCCATGGTGTTGCCAAGAGTCAGACATGAATGAGTGATTGAACACACTCACACTATTCTAAAATGGTTCTTGACACAAACATTCTAATTTTCAGAATTAGACTGTACTTTTATCCCCTGGGGAGATGTTTCATGTATTACTTATGTTAATTTCTCCAAAGTCTAGCAAAGCCAACATATAATTGAGGCTCAACACATTCTTGCTGAATTGTATACAGCTTTCTACCTGAAGGCCAAAGGGGATTGGTATGTAACAGATACTTGATACAAAGAAAAATTCATTCTTAAAATGCTTGCGTATACACGTACATGTACTCAAATAAAAATAAAATTCCACACTAAAGTTAAGAAGGAGTACAGAATACATCCCTAAAAGAGTTTCATTATCTAGTAATAAAAACACTAAAATCTGATTTTGTAATAAAAACATTCGTGTGACATTTCTTTCCCTCTAGAAATTATGTAGGAAAAATTTAAAAGAAGACAATTTCAGGTGAGACTCGGTAAAACTATATGGAAAATGACCTCATATTGTTCGTCTCAATGATCAGATTGATGGGTATTGGCATCGTGGAAACTACTATACAAAAAAAAAGAAGGAGGAGTTTACCAAATAGTCTAAAGAGAAACTAATTGCTGAACATTCCAATCTCTTAAAACTAATTATAACTTTGTAATTTTTTAAAGTGACACTTTTCATTTGTAGAGTTGTCTGAGTACTAGAGCATACTGTGAAACACAATGTACCCTACGGCTTTGTCCCCAGAGTTGGTAAACCACATATGCATAAATAGAAACAAGGCCTTTGAGGTGGCCAGAGTCACTGACTCGATGGACATGAGTTTGGGTAAACTCCCGGAGTTGGTGATGGACAGGGGGGCCTGGTGTGCTGTGATTCATGGGGTAGCAAAGAGTCGGACACGATTGAGTGGCTGAACTGAACTGAACTGAGAGTATGTAACACACATTTCCTCATAAATCCAGATCAGTGTTCAAGGTACAAGAGTAAATAACTAATTCATTGCCAATATTATGGAAATTTTCTAATTACATCTATCATGTCAAACATATTTAAAAACTTTTCTAAACAGTATCAAATGTTTAAATTTCAATAGGTCAGTTAAACTTCAGACAAGGGACTGTCCTTGAATGGAAATAAAATAATTTATCCTTTTTCCATAATGGCACCCTAATCTATATAAAATCAAGTGAAGCAATACTTAGAAAGTTACTGTTAAAGAAATAAAAGCTATCTTCTAGATAATTCAGTTAAAGCAGAAGTATATCTTCATTTAAGCAGAAGTATATCTTCATTTTCTTAAGATTTGTATTAAATAGATTTACAAAAATTTAAATTTAATAATTCTTCTAATCATCATTTCCCTTTCTGACAACAGGTCTTTCATTTCATGCTTTGTGACCATATTATTTCCCTCTGTAGCTTCATGCGTTGTGTTGCTTCCTTCCTTCTAGTTTTTCCACTGCTGAACTGTACTAGGCTGCAACTTACACTCTGTGTATGGTGCTACTTTACACGGCATCTTCAATACCCTTAACATTTGAAAGAGTCTACTTTCTGTTTCTTATAGAATCTTTTTTTTCCTACTCCTTATTTTCTTGTGGTTGGAGAAAAAGCTTCTCTCTAGATGTGACAGAAAGAATTATGGGTACTCCCTTCTCTCCAAGGTGTCTGAGTCTTAATACCAAGAACCTGTAAATACGCTACATGGCAGTAGGGAATTAAATCACAGATGAAATGAAAAAAAAAATCATTTCAAAGTAAATCTGATAACTACGCTCTCATTACGTTGGTATTCAGAGGAAGGAAATATGCATCTTATATTCTTCATTTTATAATCACTAATTCTTACATAACTTGACTTTAAATATATATATGTATTATATATGTTCAAACATATACATTTACACATATTTGACATTTTACACTACTCCTGTTATTTTCTTCCTAACAAGAGTTTAGTAGTGTCTTTTCTTTCATCTATAAATATAATAAATTATTGCCTTCTGCTAAGTCTGCTTTTAATGTGTGCTCTAGTACAAGTAAATCTAAATATTTTACTTGACTTTAAAGAAAAAGCTTTCTGCTATTTTTACTATTTTATGGGGGAAAAAAGGCACAAGAAAGGTTTTTACAGAAATATTTCCAGACCATCCACTCAGAGTTGCTGCCAGAGATTTTGATTTTGATTTCTTTAAACAATCAGATTGGTTCCTGAAAGCACCATTTTCCTGCCAAACTCAATACTAATGAAAATTCCCTGTGGAATTTTCATAGAAAGACTAAGCTTAGTAGAGTAGTTCAATAAAACAAGTAAAAAGTAAATGGCAATAATTCAATAAAGTATGGCAGCAGTGGAAAGAGTCTTTAAAAGCAAGGTTTAAACAGTTCTTAAGCATCGCCTGATGTTTCATCTCCCTGTAGACCAAATGCAATGAAGAGTGGGGACCAACGTGTGTTAACCTGCTCACCTACCATAATAGCATGACAGATGCTTCCTACCTGAAGGGGTCATGCCTGGGAGACAGAGGAGAAGCGGGAGACTGACAGAATGCCCAGGGAGAGTATTGATTCACTGACTCTCTTCTGGTAACCATTAGAGAGACATGAGTTGACAGTAATTAAAATGACTTACACACTGGGATGGTTTCAAACTCAAATCTTCGACTGAAGACACCATAGCCTGCTGCCGTGCGTGCTCGAATTTGGAAGACATACACCGAAGCTGGTTTCAAGCCCTCTGCAGTTATAGATGTCTCTTTAGATTTGATAATTGTATAGCTGGTCTCTTGGTCCTTGGATCACACATGTAGATAAAATAAAAAAGAAGACAACTTATGAATTACTAATGATGACAAAACTTAGAATCAGAAATGAGAAAAAGATCCAAAAACTAACAGATTTGATATTAATGCAAATATGATGATTTTAGAGAAAAAAAAAATCCCACATATCCTAGGAGTGCTAGTTATATGGAATGATATTTTCTAGAACTCAAAGATGGTGGATGTGTTTTCCACCCATCTACCACTTGCCCTGAACAGAAATAGATATGTAAACTTTAAAAATATATTTTTTAAAAGATACACTACTTTGCAGACTCTATTTTAGTATTGCTAATTGTGTGCTTGTTTTTCTCATAAATGACTTATTAGAGTGCATCTAACATGATGCTTGCTTACAGAGAAAGGTGACAATGTCCAATGTACTGCCAGATAAGACATATATCTTTTATCTTTAGTGAATTTGATTTCTGATTATATTCAGGTGTTGGGAGAAGGAATGAGTACTTCACTGGAGAACTTTAATTTCAGTTCACCCTGTTGAAATTGAATTTTAAAGAAAAAATGCAAATAAGCAAAGTTTTTTTTTTTTTTTTTCTTTTACAAAACTTTCTAGTTTTTAACTTTTATGCATTTGGGTTAGGTTACTAGTGAACAGAGATGGAAGAGGAAAGGAAAAAGTCACTGGAAAGATAGTTCTAGAAAGTGAAACAAAGAGGAAGTATTCCTAATTTGACTAGTAACAAAATTCTAGACAAACCATCTATCAGTTCAGTTCAGTTCAGTCACTCAGTCGTGTCCAACTCTTTGCTACCCCATGAATCGCAGCATCCCAGGCCTCCCTGTCCATCACCAACTCCCTGAGTTCACTTAAACTCACGTCCGTCGAGTTGGTGATGCCATCCAGCCATCTCATTTCTGTTGTCCCCTTCTCCTCCTGCCCCCAATCCCTCCCAGCACCAGAGTCTTTTCCAATGAGTCAACTCTTCGTATGAGGTGGCCAGAGTACTGGAGCTTCAGCTTTAGCATCATTCCTTCCAAAGAACACCTAGGACTGATTTCCTTCAGAATGGATTGGTTGGATCTCCTTGCAGTCCAAGGGACTCTCAAGAGTCTTCTCCAACACCTTATCTCTGAAGTTTACTATGCTGAATAAAAAATGTTAGATCTATAAAGATTTAAAACACAGTTCCTGTTTTGAACTTTCTCTTCCTTTATATTTTTATGTGTGATTCTTGGCTAAACTTGTTTTTTCCTTAAGGAAATGTATTACATTTATGATTGATACTATAGGATGGATTAAAGATAGGTTATAGTTAGAACATTTTTATTACTTTTAAGAATTTATCTTTACTTACAATAACTGGTTAATGACTATAGATCATTGTTTTCTAAATATTGTCTTTACAAGCAGAAAAATATATTTTTAAAAAATGATCTAAGGGGACCAACATGTAAAGGATTTATTTTTTCTAAATGAGAAAACAATTGAAAACATGAATATATATAAATATTTACTTCTCAAGTACTCTTGAGAAGAATATGCCAAACTCAATAGAGAGTTTGGGAATTCCCTACTCCAAACTTATCATTTGGATGATGATATGAATATGGTTATTATTTGATGTTATCTATGAACACACAAAACAAATGCAAACCACACTCATTGTCCCTTGAAGTTTACAGCATGCTATGCTGTATCTTTAATGTGGACACTGAAATCAGGTGTTAAAGTACAGAAAACCCATTTTTATTTTTATCCTTAATTTCCTTATCTGTAAAATTGGGGTCGATGGTAACGATAACCCTGTATGTGAGACAGCAAAAGAGACACAGATGTATAGAACAGTCTTTTGGACTCTGTGGGAGAGGGAGAGGGTGGGATGATTTGGGAGAATGGCATTGAAACATGTATAATATCATATATGAAAGGAATCGCCAGTCCAGGTTCAATGCATGATACTGGATGCTTGGGGCTGGTTGACTGAGATGACCCAGAGGGATGGTACGGGGAGGGACAAGGGAGGGGGGTTCAGGATGGGGAACACGTGTATACCTGTGGCGGATTCATGTTGATGTATGGCAAAACCAATACAATATTGTAAAGTAATTGTGGAGGAGCTGGAAGGCTTTAAGAAAATACTGAAAATGTATTTGCTCCACTCATGACGAAGGTTGGAAGCTGGGACGAGCATAACAAAGGGTTATGAGCATTCACTGAGTGCCCAAGGCTGGGAACGGATGACGAAGGGTCAATACGCCCGGCCTTGAGGCGTCCGAAGGCTTCCTTCTGACCACCTGTTTCTGAGAGCAAGACTGTTGTTTCATGATAAGACTCCCTTTAGAGTTTCGCCAAAGCTATGTTATGGCTTGGGCGGTGGGAACTGTATTTTATGCTTGAATGCTTTAATGTTTATCTGGAATGGCTACGTGCAAGTCAGCCTTATGCTCTATTCCCTGAAAATTATAAAACTACACAATTAGATAATAAACTTTGTCAGTCCACTAGAGGCTGTCCCTGAGTGTCCTTTTCAGAATGCGGTTCTCCAAGCCTTACAGTAGTTCACCATTCTTCATTTAATACATTCAAACATATAAAATTTTCTTAGGGTTAAATATATCTAAATTTCTTTACAGGTAAATATGGTTTAAATTCTAATCCAAATGGGTTTTTCTGATTTACTCTACATAAACAACTTATTTTTTAATGAACATGTCAATTTAAATGCCTAGTCTTTAAAGTGTCTATGAATTTTTTTTTTACAATTTTGCTAAGAATTTAAAGTAGATAATTAAATTCTACAAACTTTACCTAGTAATGTTAGCCATTTTCTCTCACAAATATTTAAAATCTCCTCGTGTCTACTCTAGTACCTTTTCTATGTGCTAGAGGTAGAGCAGTAAAAAAGTAGACAATTTCTTAATGTATTCCCTTAAAAAGGGGTAAATAGCTTCTATAAACTATTGTAGTTACTGATGTTCTGGGTATACTCAAGTTTGTGACTGAGTGGACAAGATTTTCTCAATAATATACCTTACAGCTTGGCTGTGATTGAATCAGAAATTTTCAGTAAGAAATGATAAAATATATATTCACTGTTATTTGTAATTTGAAGGGAATTTGAGTTAGTGAAAAAAATCTAGACAAAACTAAAGATTCTCTATCTGATATAATTAGGATTTTTACATGAAGTATAAACATTTATATGTAAAGTAAGACGTTCTTTTTAATGAAAAAAGCATAGGAATATCAGGGTTAGAATTCTAGCCCTTATTAACTAAAGTATGTGTGTAAATATGAGCATGCAATGCAACCTACGTTTTTTTCTTCTTTAGAATAGGATGAAATTACTTATTAAGAGCTTTGTGAGGACACAGAGATAGAGATAATATACACAACACCTAGCACAACCTTCTGAGCATTACAGCTTTTATTTGCCCCTATAACATGATGGCAAATTCTTCTACCCAAAAGAAAAAAAAATAAAAATCTTATATGATTGCAACTTCTAGGTATTAAAAAATAGAAATTGATAATTTCATCAAAAAAGAAAAAAAAAAACACTCAAGGAAACTGGAATGCTATTTCTTGAAATAAAGTATAATCTGCAGTGACTTGAACACAATTATACAACATTCCATCTGATTATCTATTAACATTATGCATATTTCAGTGGTTCCTCATCACAGATCTAACTGTACATTGTCTCTCTGAGTTAGCTGAGTAGGTTATCAAGGGGACTTAGTGAAGCTTATACTAAGGGATCAAAACCTATAAATATACATTTTAAATCATTTAAGTATCTTTTAAAATTTGCTTCTGTTTCACCTCTTTAAATCATACTCAGAATTTCCACCATATCACAAACTACGTACACATCTTCAACACCCACGACCAAGTGTTGTCAAGTCCTTGGTCGGGGCAGTGGCTTTTGCTGCCTTTATGTCCCAGCTGAGTAAATGAGCTATGTTCCCCAGCTGCTTAGCAAACATTGTTCATAGGCAGCAACGGGACAGCCTTCGCAGAAGGAGCCAGCTGGCAAACACCCTGCCAAAGGGCAGCTTCCCTTTGCCTCTGTCTTTAATTAAGAGGTGGCAACGGGCCCATCACCACGCAGGAACAGAAAGGCCCAATGACCTCTATTAGAGCAGGGCAATCATAGGCAGAAATGCCAGCTGGCAAGTGTGTGAGCCCTGGAAAACTCTGCCACCTGTGTCTGGCTAAAAGCCATCCAATAAAATGGTGGTATCATTCTGAAGATTCAAAATAAGCCCTGGCAACCTATCAGGACCCCCACCTCAATACATGGTATCAAAGCTCATTATCCTTTTTTTTTTTTCCCCTTTCGAAAGTGTTAAAAAAACCAATACTTTTTGTGTATTTTATTGGTATGCTCAAAAATTTTACTTGGCAAAAGTCTGGGAATTAATATCTTCTCTGTAAAAACTGACCAAAAGATAATGACAACTTCCCCAAAATAATATATAAGGGTTTTTACTGCTTTTAAAGCATGTAGGTAGGCGACTTTTATCCATTTATTGAATATGTGAATAGAAATCTTTTTTCCCAAAACCATTTTTTCTTACTTTGAGTTGTGCAGATAATAGAATTAACACAGCATTAAATATAAAACACTAAGCATAAAGTCAAATCTTACTGAAACAAATATTACAGAAAATGGACTATAACAAAAATATTTCCACAACATGGATATGATTAATTAGAATAAATATTAACAGACAAGGGCTATGCCCTACCACCTGTTGAATAATTCTTTGTTTTAACAAAAGCAGCAGCTTAAATGAAACAAACAAACAAAAAAAAGATAAATTCTTGCTCTTAAAGCTCAACATTCAGAAAACTAAGATCATGGCATTTGGTCCCATCACTTCATGGGAAATAGATGGCGAAACAGTGGAAATAGAGTCAGACTTTATTTTGGGGGGCTCCAAAATCACTGCAGATGGTGACTGCAGCCATGAAATTAAAAGATGCTTACTCCTTGGAAGGAAAGTTATTATCAACCTAGATAGCATATTCAAAAGCAGAGATATTACTTTGTCAACAAAGGTACGTCTAGTGAAGGTTATGGTTTTTTCCACTGGTCATGTGTGGATGTGAGAGTTGGACTGTGAAGAAAGCTGAGTGTCTAAGAATTGATGCTTTTGAACTGTGGTTTTGGAGAAGACTCTTGAGAATCCCTTGGACTGTAAGGAGATCCAACCAGTCCATTCTAAACATCAGTGCTGGGTGTTCTGTGGAAAGACTGATGCTAAAGTTGAAACTCCAATACTGTGGCCACCTCATGGGAAGAGTTGACTCATTGGAAAAGACTCTGATGCTGGAAGGGACTGGGGGCAGGAGGAGAAGGGGAGGACAGAGGATGAGATGGCTGGATGGCATCACCAACTCAATGGACGTGAGTTTGGGTGAATTCCGGGAGCTGGTGATGGAAGGGAGGCCTGGCGTGCTGCGATTCATGGGGTCGCAAAGAGTCGGACATTACTGAGTGACTGAACTGAACTGAACTGAAGAAATATCATGTATATGAGACTCATGCATATGCTGAGAAGCAAGTGTTAAAACAATCAAAGGTCGCCCATAATGGGAAAAAATGGGGACAATTTCCTTAAAGACAAAAAAAAGATAAACTAACAAAACCCACTAAACTCATAGGTTCAGCTATGAATAGTTGTTTCAGGTAAAGAAAAACCAGGCAGGAAAATAAATAATAGTCAAACACTTACTGTGACTGCTGAAAAACTTTATTACATCTAAGATATGTATATTCAGGTAAATGGACTATATGCAACCCCATAGACTATAACAATCCATGGAATTCTCCAGGCCAGAATACAGGAATGGGAAGCCATTCCCTTCCCTAGGGGATTTTCCCAACCCAGGGATCAAACCCAGGTCTCCTGCATTGTGGGCAGATTCTTTACCAACGGAGCTACCAGGGAAGCCCAAGAATATTGGAGTGGGTAGCCTATCCCTTCTCCAGAGGATCTTCCTGATCCAGGAAACAAACCATGGTCTCCTGCATTGCAGGCAGATTCTTTACCAGCTGAGCTATCAGGGAAACCCCTATTCAATTATATAGCTTTTTGGGGTGTATAGCTATTCTAAAGTGCCAGTATGAATCCTGACTTTACTGCAGCCCACCAGGCTCCTCTGTCAACGGGATTCTCCAGGCAAGAATACTGCAGCAGGTTGCCATTTCCTTCTCCAAATTTATTTTAAAAATCAACTTTAATTACAATAAAAATCTGGAAACTTAAAATGTTTACAAAAGAATTCATAGATTCATATATTTGCCTAGCTTTGAATTAGTATGCAGTAATAAAGTTTACAAAAACTTGAAAAAGGAAATGTAACACTAAATTTAACAAATTATTTTTGAATACAGCATGTGTTTGTAGACTACTGGCATCAGCAATTCAGTTTGAACCATGACTCCCAGAGAAACAGGAATCACTGAAGTATATGTATAGTAATGTTGTAATATTTTACTTGATTTACTCTATTTTTTTCAGTAAACACTATACACCTTATTACAACATAGTTTTGTATCAAAGTATTTTCTTAGAACATTCTTGGTGAATAATGTTATTTGATAATATTTTTTTCTGAAATATCTTATCAATATCTTCATTTATGGTCCCTAATAATCCACTTAGTTACGTTTAATGCTATCAATAGTCATTCTTAGACAATGATTTCCAAAATAATATTGAGTTATTTAACTATTTATAAAATCAATATATGAACACTGTAGAGACATCCAAAACCTAGAAAAAAAGATGTAGATAGCCCCACTTACCCCACATAAACTCTATGTTTCATTCTCTGTTGTATCTTTACACAGAAAAAAAAAGATAATCCAAAAAAATGAATCCATGATGAAAGAAGCAAAAAATGCTATGAACTACTTCAATGTATTTCAATGCGTTTACTTAAAATGTTTATCTATCATATATGTGGAATTCCAACTTTAACTTTCAATAATAGGAAATCAGTATTTCTTGTGATACTTTTGCATTAGTATAAGGAAAACACTTATTCTCCTTCTTAATTCTAGCATCCTAGCTTGGACAATTTCTTAAGTATTGCAAAGTGAGTTTTTAAACTTCCACCCTCTTCACTCTTCCCTAAGAGAGGAGCGATGTCTCTGGGAGTTTATGAGAAGCAGTTGGGTAAATGTGGCTTCCTTTCCCTTTTGGGATCTGCTTCTCAGCATTATGCCAGCAATCTTTTCTACCCCTGCTTCCATAGGACATATACTTATGGGCCAGGGTCTCCAACCCACCTCTTAGAGTCTGGTTTGAATACTCATCTATTTTTATCCTTGTTCTACTAGAATTCAAGCTGTTCTAAATAGTGCATGTCATTCAGATCTAGTCCGTACAAAAACCACAATACAGTACATCTCCTACATACAAATAAGTTCCATTTTGACAGCCCGTTTGTAAGTTGTATTTGTTTTTAAGTCAAATAAATTTAGCCTAAGGCTTCCCCAGTGGCTAACACAGTAAAGAATCTGCTGCAATGCAGGAGACCTGGGTTTGATCCCTGAGTAGGGAAGATCCCATGGAGAAGGAAATAGCAACCCACTCCAGTATTCTTGCCTAGAGAATTCCAAGGATAGAGGAGCCTGGCAGGCCACAGTCCATGGGGTTGCAAAGTCAGACGTGACTGAGTGACTAACACACAAATTGAGCCTAGGTACCCAACTAACACAAATCAACTACATGGTATTGTACCATAATGAGATTATAATACCTTTCATACAAACAATACATAAAAAAAAAACAAATACAAAAATAAAACATTTTAATCTTACAGCACTATACTTTGAAAAGTACAGTAGTACAGTATAACAGCTGGCATACAAGGGCACATTTACATCTTTGAATGACTGCAATTTAAAGGTTCATATGTAGGGAATTTACTGTAAGATGGCAGTGGAGGTAGAAAATCTAATCTAACATAATACATCTAAGCCAAATACACCAGCTCGGCTTTAGAAATTATAAGTGCATCTTTAGTTTCTACCTGTTTATACCTTTATCAATAGTTTACTTGGTTGTGGATTCAGAAAAGAGAAAGAGGAATGATTATTGCTTTTAGGTTTCAACAACTATTATGGCAAAAGAACAACTCAGGGAAGAAGAGGGAAATCAAGAAACTATAGGGAATATGAAGCATATACTTCCAATTTTATGCCCTCAAATTTTAAAATAAATTTTATGCTACAGTGTTAGACTTTTGTCCTAGGTTTTCTAAAATTATAAGGTATATATATACACGCTACCTGCTGATACTTCCAAATAGAATAGGTATTATGCAGAGTTACTGGCCATGAGAATGTGTTTTTCCCTATAGTACACTGCAGTCACTACTGAAGATTAACAGCTTCATCATTTGGGACACTTTGAAAATGTTCTGTGACTTTATCTTTCAATGCTGTGAAGCCTAGTGAAGCCTAGTGAAGCTGATGGTAGATTACATTGCAGTATTCCGGCAGCGTGAATTATTTGGCAGCAACAGAACACACATAAAGGACTCCCTATACACGTCTGGCCTTCATAATCATGACTGCAAATCAACTGTCATGGATTTACACCTAAAATTGCAAAATGCTTCTCTACAAATTGGATAACTGCAGTTGCTAAAATTAAAATGAAAAAGGAAGAAAGGACATTTTTTATTCTGTTAGTCCCACCTTTTCAAAATATTTGATTTCATACTCCAGGATGATTCCATTGGGACGATCTGGCTCTTGCCAAGACAAGGAGATGCTGTTCTTAGCAATCTTCCCCTTTTTCACATTGGTAACTGGAGAGGGGGCTGAAAAATGGAGAGTAACATGATTAACAGAGCCTTAAAATTATACCTGTCTATTATGTATATTGGCACACTTGAATGTAATATAATATACCAAACACTTAACTTTGCATTTTACCTGGAAACAGTTATTGTTTATATACAAGTTTTTATAGATTTAGAAGTATTTTGAAAATATAAATCAACTAGAGAGAAATTTCTATAATAAAATTATAGTCACACAGAATCTTAAGTCCACATTTTCTCTATAAAGTTAAGATACATAAAATACCTTCTTTTTATAGAATAAAGATGTTTTTAATGATCTTATGTCTGTCTCTTATACACATCTAGATGTGTATAAGAGACAGGTGCAGATAATAGAATTAACACAGCATTAAATATAAAACACTAAGCATAAAGTCAAATCTTACTGAAACAAATATTACAGAAAATGGACTATAACAAAAATATTTCCACAACATGGATATGATTAATTAGAATAAATATTAACAGACAAGGGCTATGCCCTACCACCTGTTGAATAATTCTTTGTTTTAACAAAAGCAGCAGCTTAAATGAAACAAACAAACAAAAAAATGATGTGTATAAGAGACAGCATTAAGACTTTCATAATTTCTTATTTTAGAAACCATATGAGTCCTATAATCATTGAAATTTCATATATTAAATATAGTGGAGGTCTTTCTTAAAACTATGCTTAAATATAAAGCAATAGCAAATAAAAGAAGCATTTCCCTTCATATCCATTTTTCCCAAATATTTCATTAGAAATCACAATTGCTTATGATGTTCATCATTATTTGCCAGTGTCTATTAAATGACTATTTATCTGATAAAAATAGAAAAAAAATGTTACTTTCTGAGTATTTTGAACTCCCACATATTTGAATATTTGACTTATCATCCATTTTTTATCAATCTGATGAGATTTGCATAGACTCTGGGTTTGACACCATAAAGAGGTGCTGACATAATTTTTTTGATGTAGATAACCTTTATTTTTGTAGCTTTCAGATTTTATAGAAGACAAAGCAAAAAATTATCATGGGCACGCAGGTTCTTTACCACTAGTGCCAGCTGGGAGGCATATATATACATATACACACATACACACATCATGAGTGTATGTAAGTGTAGAGACAGAGAAATAATACATAATATACATATTTTATATATTTATAATGTAGATGTAATAAGATGGAAAAGATGACAGCTAAAGTGAGTAATGTATAACTACTATGTGATAGCCCTGTGGTAGTATATAGCCTTATGTGAACAATATTATATATCTACTGAGATTAAAATTTATATAGACAGATAGATAGATGTTTGGCTTCCCTTGTGTCTCAGATGGTAAAGAATCTGCATGCAATGCAGGAGGACTCAGATTTGATTCCTGGGTTGGGACGATATCCTGGATAAGGAAATGGCAACCCACTCCAGTATTCTTGCCTGAGAATTCCATGGACAGAGGAGCCTGGTGGGCTACATATAGTCCATGGGGTCACAAACAGTCAAACATGACTGAGCAGCTAACAAAAAGAAATAATAATATATATGTTATATTGTTGTTGTTGTTTTAGTCTCTAAGTTGTGTCTAATTCTTTGCGACCCCATGGACTACAGCCCATCAGGCCCCTCTGACCATGGGATTTCCCAAACAAGATTACTGCAGTGGGTCGCCATTTCCTTCTCAAAGGGATCTTCCCGACTCAGGCAACAGACTCTGGTCTCCTCTGTCTCCTGCAATGGCAGGCAGATTATTCACTGCTGAGCTAGCAGGGAAGCCCTATACGTCATATACATATACATACGGATGCATAGTATTTCTATTTCAGTTTCCAGCAAGTATTCAGTCAAAATAATGCACTGTAATTTGTCATGTTTAATTATCTTTTCCACTCCTCAGAAAATGTAATCAAATCAGAGGCACCATTTTGAGCAACAGACAGCAAGAACAAAGTTTAGAACTATTTGCAGGTCTCCACGCTAGTGTAAAAAGGGGATGGAAAGAGGCTCATCATTTAAAAACGGAAGTGAGATCACGTCATTCCTCTGCACCTCTGTTTCTCACTGCAGAGTAAAACCCAAATGTGGAAATACACACGAGCATCAGTACGGTCTGGCTCTCTGCATCTCACCATCTCTTGCTACTTCTTCAGTAGCTCCGCCCAGGCTGGTTGCCCCAGGCGCTTCTGACACACTTCTACATAGTGTTAGCTGCTTGGTCGTGTCCAACCCCATGGACTGTAGCCCAACAAGCTCTTCTTTCCATGGAATTCTCCAGGCAAGAATACTGGAGCGGGTTGCAATTTCCTTTTCTAGGCTGGCTGCCCCAGGCACTTCTGACACACTCTTGCCTAAGGATTTTCTATCTGCATCCTCTTATTCAGTGATGCTTCTCGCTCTGACTCCAGAACTCGCTCCCTCTCCTGGATTTCTCACTGAGACCTTTCCTGTTTGCTTTCTCCCTTAGTTCCGCTTATCTTGCCACATCCTCTGATAGTCACAATTTTTCTTCTGTTTCTTGCACTTCTACCATCTGATATTCATATCTTATTTCTATATGAATTCTTCCTTATTCCTATTTGCTTTTTTCAATCCTCTCAAGTATAGTATAATTTTTATGAGGGCAGTGATATTGTTATTCTTATTCATTGCTGAATCCTAGCTCTAACAGCACCTGGACAGAGGATGGTCCAATAAATATGTATGGAGTAAATGAGTGGTGGTAAAAAATCAAATACAGAGGAACCTTTTATTTTTTATTATGTATTATATCAACAAACTTATCTATCTATTAAAAGTGACATATCTTTCAATAAAATTAAAATAGAAACAACTATCTGTAAGAGCAAAGTCTGGTAACTGTTTACTACTACTACTACTAAGTCGCTTCAGTCGTGTTCGACTCTGTGAGACCCCATAGACGGCAGCCCACCAGGCTCCACCGTCCCTGGGATTCTCCAGGCAAGAATACTGGAGTGGGTTGCCATTTCCTTCTCCAACACATGAAACTGAAAAGTCAAAGTGAAGTCGCTTAGTCGTCTCCGACTCTTAGCGACCCCATGGACTGTAGCCCACCAGGCTCCTCTGTCCATGGGATTTTCCAGGCAAGAGTACTGGAGTGGGGTGCCATTGCTTTCTCTGGGTAACTGTCTAGTGTCTTATAAACCCATAGGTTTTATTGACTTTGATACTATAATATGTACTTTTATTCTTTTAATCATAGGCTTTGTGGTGTTCAGATTCAGAGAATGTATAATTTCAGCTTTATCTTCTATTCTTTTTTAAAAATATATTTTTCATTGAGGCTAATTGTTTTACAGAATTTTGTTGTTTTTCTGTCAAACATCAATAAGAATCAGTCATTGGTTTATATATGTCCCCTCCCTCTGTCCAGCTCCACAAAATTTCTGGTCTCTGGTGGCTTGGATGGTAAAGAATCTTGTCTCCAACACAGGAGATCTGGGTTGGGAAGATCCCCCTGGAGAAGGAAATGGCTACCTCGATGACTCCATGGACAGAAGATCTGGTGGGCTACAGTCCAGGGGTTCACAAAGAGTCAGAGACAACTGAGCGACTGAGCAACTTTCATTTTGGGCATTCCCTGCTGGCTCAGATGGTAAAGAATCTGCCCAAAATTCAGGAGACCTGAGTTTGATCCTGGGTCTGGAAGATCCCCTGGAGAAGGAAATGGCAACCCACTCCAGTATCTTGCCTGGACTTCTCAAGTGGCACTAGTGGTAAAGAATCCTCTTGCCAATGCAGAATATGCAAAAGACACGGGTTCAATCCCTGGGTTGGGAAGATCCCCTGGAGTAGGAAATGGCAACCCATTTCTAATATTGTTGCCTGGAAAATTCCATGGACAGAGGAGCCTGGTGGGCTACAGTTCATAGGGTCAAAAAGAGTCAGACAGGACTGAGCAACTGAGCACACATACACACCACAGAACACAAAGTGTGTGTACAAGGCCAAAATTGTTTAAAAGTAGTTTTGAAATCGAAGTTTATTTACTTTCATGTAAATCCTTTACTTGACTGGTGGTTGTCACAGTCACATTCTGGAATAAGTTCAAAGTCCCTTTTGATTCCCTCATGAGGGAAAAGTCATGCCATCTTTGGTACTATGGACAAACCATCCAGAATACAGGGAAAGAAGGAAGAGCAAACTATAGGCCCCCTAGTTCATCATAGTGCTTGCAGCAAAGCAGCAAATTTACTGATGTAGAAACAAGAAGAGAGAATTCAGGAAGATAATATAATTTTTTTAAATATACTTTGTTCAATAGTGTGTATCTTTATGAATCACATAAACTACACTCACTGTCCCATTATCACTATATGTGTGTTTCATTATACTTTAGTAAAGATCCAAAGACTGTCTTTAAAGTTCTTCACTCATTTCACCACATTGCATACATTCTCATTTTAGCTGATGTAGTTTTTATAGATTCCCACTCTAGTACTCTTGCCTGGAAAATCCCATGGACAGAGGAGCCTGGTAGGCTGCAGTCCATGGGGTCGCTGAGTCAGACACGACTGAGAGACTTCACTTCACTTTTCACTTTCATGCATTGGAGAAGGAAATGGCAACCCACTCCAGTGTTCTTGCCTGGAGAATCCCGGGGATGGAGGAGCCCAATGGGCTGCCATCTGTGGGGTCGCACAGAGTTGGACACGACTGAAGCGACTTAGCAGCAGCAGCAGCAGTTTTTATAGATAGGTTTCAGTTTTCACTTAAAGAACTGATGGTGTTGCCAACTTTCTATTCAAAATTGCATTTAATATGTATGCTCCATGAAGGCAGGGATTAATTTGATATAGTTCATTGCTATAATACCAGCACCAGAAAATGAATTGGCGTATAGATGTTTCAGAAATATTTGTTGAATGGATACATGCATGAATGAATGAGAAATACATACATCATCTAGTATCATTCAAAACCAAGTTTATCTCATCTTACATGCATACACTAGGATCCTATGAGTTGGGAACTTGCATTTTATTTAAAATAATCCATTCTTCAATAAAATAAATAACTATTTCAAAGTGAAGCTATCAAATAAATATCAACACAGACATAACCATGGGGTCACAAAGAGTTGGACATGACTGAGCAATTAAGCACAGCAAAGCACAGTGAAAGAAGAACAATAATACCAGAGAAATAAAGTTGACTAGAACAAGATAATTTGTATAGATTCTAAGTTTCACCTTATGGATATGTAGAAAAATTCCAAATTGCTTCTAAGAATACCATACCACCTGATCTGCCTCTTGAGAAACCTATATGCAGGTCAGGAAGCAACAGTTATGACTGGACATGGAACAACAGACTGGTTCCAAATAGGAAAAGGAGTACATATTGTCACCCTGCTTATTTAACTTCTGTGCAGAGTACATCATGAGAAACACTGGGCTGGAAGAAGCACAAGCTGGAATCAAGATTGCTGGGAGAAATATCAATTACCTCAGACATGCAGATGAAACCACCCTTATGGAAGAAAGTGAAGAGGAACTAAAAAGCCTCTTGATGAAAGTGAAAGAGGAGAGTGAAAAAGTTGGCTTAAAGCTCAACATTCAGAAAATGAAGATCATGGCATCTGGTCCCATCACTTCATGGGAAGTAGATGGGGAAACAGTGGAAACAGTGTCAGACTTTATTTTTGGGGAGGGCTCCAAAATCACTGCAGATGGTGATTGCAGCCATGAAATTAAAAGATGCTTACTCCTTGTTAGGAAAGTTAAGACCAACTTAGATAGCATATTAAAAAGAAGAGATATTACTTTGCCAACAAAGGTCCATCTAATCAAGGCTATGGTTTTTCAATTGGTCATGTATGGATGTGAGAGTTAGACTGTGAAGAAAGCTGAGTGCCAAAGAATTGATGCTTTTGAACTGTGATGTTGGAGAAGCCTCTTTTGAGTCCCTTGGACTGCAAGGAGATCCAACCAGTCCATTCTAAAGGATATCAGTCCTGGTTGTTCATTAGAAGGACTGATGCTAAAGCTGAAACTCCAATACTTTGGCCACCTCATGCGAAGAGTTGACTCATTTGAAAAGACCCTGATTCTGGGAGGAATAGGGGGCAGAAGGAGAAGGGGACAACAGAGGATGAGATGGCTGGATGGCATCACCGACTTGATGGACATGAGTTTGAGTAAACTCTGGGAGTTGGTGATGGACGAGGAGGCCAGTGTGCTGTGATTCATGGGGTCACAAAGAGTCGGACATGACTGAGCGACTGAACTGAACAGAACTGATTCTAGCTTACATATTGGAAGTGAACTTTGAATATCATTATAATAAGCAAGATGTTTATCCTTTAGACAGTAACATTTCCCTAATTCACCTAATTGAATTTAAAAAACTTAAATGAAGAATGATTTTATATTTATAGAAAGATTATTAAGGTAGTACAGAGAGATTCCATGGTGGCTCAGATGGTAAAGCATCTGCCTGCAATGCGGGAGACCCGGGTTTGACCCCTGGGTCGGGAAGATTCCCTGGAGAAGGAAATGGCAATCCACTCCAGTACTCTTGCCTGGAAAATCCCATGGACGGAGGAGCCTGATAGGCTACAGTCCATGGGGTCGCAAAGAGTCCGACATGACTGAGCAACTTCACTTTCACAAATTCACAGAGAGATTCCATGTATCCCACACCTAATGTCTTCTATTTTCATTTTAGGATATTTTAGAAACATCCTAAAAAACAGTGGATGTACGTATATGTATAACTGATTCACTCTGCTGTACAACAGAAACACAACATTGTAAATCAGCTCTAACCCATAAATGTTTTTAAAAAAGAATTTACAACAGTATAGTAAATATACCACAATTAATAACCAATATTGATAGATTATTATTAAAGTTCATATTTTATTCCAATTTCCTTAGGTATACTTATTATTCTTTTTCTTTCCCAGGATCCCACTCAGCACACCATATTACATTTAATCACCACGTATCCTCAGGCTCCTCTGGGCTATAATAGTTTCTCAAACTGCTTGATCTAATGACTTTGACAGTGCTGAGGCATATTGGTCAGGTATTTTGTAAAGTATCTCTCAGCTGGGATTAATATGATGTTTTTCTCATGATTAGACTTGAGATATGTTATTTGTGGAGGAAGGTACAGAGGTGAAGTGCTTTTTCCATGACATCCTATCAAGGGTACAGGCATAACTCATCAGTATTAGGTTAACTTTGATCACCTGACAGAGGTAGCATTAGATTTCTTCACAGTAAAGTTATTCTTTTCCCAGTTTTCCATACGCGTGGAAGAAAGTGACTATATGCAGCCCACACTTAAGGAAGGTGGACCAATGGTCTACCTTCTTGAGGGTGGAGTATCTGCCCAAATTATTATCCATTCAACTCTATGTGTTTGCTTCATCATTTGTTTAAATTCTTGTGGAGTACAGACACATGGATTTTTTTTAATACTTTACTTATAATCTAATACTTTATTTTTTATTCAAAGTGTTAAAGTTTTGGTCATTGATTACTCTTTCAATTAGCTTCTATGTCTTTTTGACATACCTCTATTATTATGGGTTTTCTGTCTGTATTCTACATCACTTTCTTACGTCTTGGCACTGCAAGACCAGATGCTTCAGACTCATCTTGTTTCATTTACTGTCCTCCATCCTAGAATAAGTCATTTCTCCTAGGAATACTGGTTTCCTACATTGGAGAATTCTACTGGACATCAATGTCTGGATTATAAATGTGCTCCTTGCTACTGGGGTTTTGTTTCTTGGCCCTCTCATATGACAAAGCCAGGAAATAAATGCATGGATGTTAACCTGTGTATATCTATGAACATTTCTAAATGTAGCTATAGTTATTTGTGTATATACATATATATATATAAAAGATATATGTGTATATATATATATATATATATATATATATAGATAAACATGAATATACACTGATGCCACTAACTCTAATCAGCTATCACACAAGTTATTCTAGCCTCTTTAACTTATCTGTAATCTCCAACTTCAACAGTGGCTCCTACCATCTGCCACCCATTTACTTTATTTTCAGTATATATTTCTAATGATTAAAGAATTGCCAATCTGTGTCTGCTTGACTTACTGATACTTACATAATGTAGAAATCTTTAACATCTCAGTGGCACAAGCAATGATAAAACAAAAGTCGGCTATCTGTTATGTAAAAGAGCATGTCATCCTAACTTTTCAAATACAGAACCTAGTTTAGTGTTCTCAGATAGGAAAGGGTGCTGTGGTATAGACAGCTTTGAAATTAAGCAGAATTGGCTTCAAATTCTTTCGCAATCAGCCATTTCCTAGCTGAGTGACCTTGTTTAAGTAACCTAACAACTATGACTCTTTACTCTATCTTTAAAATTGGAACACTGATACAAACTTTTTTTTTTTTAACTTTTTACCAGACTGCAATCTGATTCTGTATAACGGTATCAGGTACAGTATGTGTATGCCTGCTAAGTGGATTCAGTCGTATTCGACTCTGTGGAACCCTTGACTGTAGCCTGCCAAGCTCCTCTGTCCTTGGGATTATCCATGCAAGAATGCTGGAGTGGGCTGCCATGTCCTCCTCCAGGGGATTTTCCCAACCCCAAGGCTCCTAGGTATCTCCTACATCTCCTGCTGAGCCACCTGGAAAGTCCCAAGTATTGGTTACTTGTATTTGTTTTTTTTAATAATACATCTCTATGCATTTGACCTATTCACATAAAATTGTAATCTTAAAGCATTGAGAAAGATAAATAAGATAATATGAATATATACTGGAAAGAAACTGGGAAAGATTTAAGGCATGAGAAGAAGGGGATGACAGAGGATGAGATGGTTGGATGGCATCTCCGACTCGATGGACACGAGTTTGAGCAAGCTCTGGGTGGTGATGGACAGGGAAGCCTGGTGTGCTGCAGTCCATGGGATTGCAAAGAGTCGGACATGACTGAGTGACTGAACTGAACTGATGGATATACTTTCAGTCTGTGACAGTCCATGAAAATGTTAAAAATTCTTCAGATGGAGCTTCTTTTACTTGCCTCCAAAAGTCCCTCCACACAAGTCATGCATGTGTTCATTTACACACCAGCTTTAAAAACATGCATGTTACAATTAATTTCATTGGCAAAATCTGGCCAATGGATATCAAAGTCAATATCTGCTGGCTGAAACCTACCATTCCTTTCTTCCATACACAGTTCATCATATTTAGGTTATTCTTGTTAACCAGATGAGTCTGGGCCAATTTTTCTTAAAAACACAGATTATTAGTCTTTACTCCAGGAAATTCTGACTCAGGAGATAAGACTGGGGCCAAGGATTCTCTGTTTTCAATGAACAATTTAACTGAATCATTTTTTCAGTAATTTTGGGAAGTATTAAAGGAAACCATACTGGAATCAGTTCTTTTAACAAAATTATATAAACTTGGAAACCTTAGGCTAGAAGCTGGATCAGTGTTGTTTAAGTGAACTGTTGCTTTCTTAAACCTTTGGCTCACTCTTATTACCTTGCTATCTTTCTGTTTTATACCAATATTTGCCTTTCTTCATTTGTGTACTGTTTCTTAATAGGTTGGGAAAATATAAATAGAAAGTCTATTAATACTTTGTAGATTGATGTGTTTGTACATTCATATGTAATCTGATTTAGTCCAACCAGACTATAATCTCTATAAAATCTGAAAATTCTTGTGCCCTCTTTCAGTACTGTCTGCTATTTTTTGGAACAGTTTCTGGATGATACTGCTGCTGCCGCTAAGTCGCTTCAGTCGTGTCCGACTCTGTGCGACCCCATAGACTATGCACGTGCAAATATTGATAAGTAAAGAGGTGAATAAACAATTACTCACATTCTATTACAATAGATTTGTTTGCAGTTTTTAGAGTTTTACACAAACGATATTAACAATATGTTTTTTTTTTTTTTTTGGTTGGATTAATAAGGGACATGAGTAAATTTGTTGGGAGTAATGGATATAAGCACTGTCTTATTTGCACTAATGTTTCCCAAGTATGCAGATATGCAAAATCTTATCAAATTGTACACTTTATGTAAAGTTTATTATATATCAGTTATACACCAATAAGGGCTTCCTAGGTGGCACTAGTGGTAAAGAACCCACCTGCCAATGCAGGAGACTAAGAGATATGGCTCCATCCCTTAGGTTGGGATGAACCCCTGGAGGAGGGCATAGCAACCCACTCCAGTATTCTTGCCTGGAGTATCCCATGGATAGAGGAGCCTGGCATATTATGTTACATAGGATCTTTTTAGTCTCAAAGAGTCAAACATGACTGAAGACACTTAGAACACATGCAACAAACACATTACAGTATATGTACATTTGTGTGTTTGAAATGAAAAGTATATGTGCCCAATGACCCTCTAAGACATTTATCAAAATGCAAATTAGTTAGAAAAGGGTAATAAACCATTTCAAAAGTTATAATTTGGGGTAACATTTTAATCTATTTTATAAATAAAAATCTATTTTCATAATATATCATTACATAATTTATATTTAGTGGCTTTGATAAATACTCTA
>SJYT01044702.1:4034-16035 GCA_006410635.1 Cephalophus harveyi | reverse complement strand
CAAAATCAGATTGATTATATTCTTTGCAGCCAAAGATGGAGAAGCTCTATACAATCAGGAAAAACAAGACCAAGAGCTGACTGTGGTTCAGATCATGAACTTCTTATTGCCAAATTCAGGCTTAAACTGAAGAAAGTAGGGAAAACCACTAGGCCATGCAGGTATGATATAAATCAAATACGTACGATTATATAGTGGAAGTGAGAAATAAATTCAAGGGATTAGATCTGATAGACAGAGTGCCTGAAGAACTACAGATGAAGGTTCATGACATTCTACAGGAGGCAGTGATCAAGACCATCTCCAAGAAAAAGAAATGCTAAAAAGCAAAATGGTTGTCTGAGGAGGCCTTACAAATATCTGTGAAGAGAAAAGTGAAAGGCAAAGGAGAAAAGGAAAGATATACCTATTTGAATGCAGAGTACCAAAAAATAGCAAGGAGGGATAAGAAAGTCTTCCTCAGTGATCAATGCAAAAAAATAGAGGAAAACAACAGAATGGGAAAGACTAGAGATCTCTTCAAGAAAATTAGAGACACCAAGGGAACATTTCATGCAAAGATGGGCACAAGAAAGGACAGAAATGGAATGGTATGGACCTAGCAGAAGCAGAAGATATCAAGAAGAGGTGGCAAGAATACACAGAACTGTACAAAAAAGAGCTTCATGACCCAGATAACCATGATAGTGTGATCACTCACCTAGAGCCAGACATCCTTGAATGTGAAGTCAAGTGGGCCTTAGAAAGCATCACTACAAACATAGCTAGTAGAGGTGATGGAATTCCAGTTGAGCTATTTCAAATCCCAAAAGATGATGCTGTGAAAGTGCTGCACTCAACATGCCAGTAAATTTGGAAAACATCAGTGGCCATAGGACTTGAAGAGGTCAGTTTTCAACCCAATCCCATCCCAAAGAAAGGCAATGCCAAATAATGTTCAAACTACCAAACAATTGAACTCATTTCACGTGCTAGTAAAGAAATGCTCAAAATTCTCCAAGCCATGTTTCAACAGTATGTGAGCCATGAACTTCCTGATGTTCAAGCTGGATTTAGAAAAGGCAGAGGAACCAGAGATCAAATTGCCAACATCCACTGGATCATCGAAAAAGCAAGAGAGTTCCAGAAAAACATCTACTTCTGCTTTCCTAAATATGCCAAATCCTTTGACTGTAGATCAGAACAAAACTGTGGAAAATTCTGAAAGAGATGAGAATACCAGATGACCTGACCTGCCTCTTGAGAAATCTGTATGCAGGTCAGGAAGCAACAGTTATAAATGGACATGGAACAACAGACTGGTTCCAAATAGGAAAAGGAGTACGTCACCATGCTTATTTAATTTTTATGCACAGTACATCATGAGAAACGCTGGGCTGGATGAAGCACAAGTTGAAATTAAGATTGCTGGGAGAAATATCAATAACCTCAGATATGCAGATGATACCACCCTTATGACAGAAAGCAAAGAAGAATTAAAGAGCCTCTTGATAAAAGTGAAAGAAGAGAGTGAAAAAATTGGCTTAAAATTCAACATTCAGAATATTAAGATCATGGCATCTGGTCCCATCACTTCATGGCAAATACATGGGGAAACAATGGAAACAGTAGCAGACTTTATTTTCTTGGACTCCAAAATCACTGCAGATGGTGACTGCAGCCATGAAATTAAAAGATGCTTGCTCTTTAGAAGAAAAGTAATGACCATCCTAGACAGCATATTAAAAAGCAGAGACATTACTTTGCCAATAAAGTCTGTCTCGTCAAAGCTATTTATGGATGTGAGAGTTGGACTATAAAGAAGGATGAGAGCTGAATAATTGATGCTTTTGAATTGTGGTGTTGGAGAAGGCTCTTTAGAGTCCCTTGGACTGCAAGGAGATCCAACCTGTCCATCCTAAAGGAAATCAGTCCTGAATATTCATTGGACGGACTGATGCCTAAGCTGAAACTCCAATACTTTGGCCACTTGATGCAAAGAACTGACCCATTGGAAAAGACCCTGATGCTGGGAAAGATTGAAGGCAGGAGGGGCAGGGGACAATAGAGGATGAGATGGTTAGATGGCATCACTGACTCAATGGACATGAGTTTTAGTAAACTCTGAGAGTTGGTGATGTACAGGGAGGCCTGTCGAGCTGCAGTCCGCAGAGTCACAAAGATTAGGACGTGGCTGCATGACTGAACTGAACTGAACTGAAACTATATAACTGCTGAGTACAGTGAGTGGCCTCATTTATCTTTGTATCTTCTGTAACTACAAAAAGAACAAGCACATGCCCAATAAAGAAAAATTAATCAAGTAAGAAGTCAATGAAATGGGAAACTGTTATGAGATATTTTTGTATCTAGTGAAGATATAATAACATCATTAAAAACATAATGGAATCTTTGTTTTTCAAGTATATGGGCAAAACTGATAAATGCTATTTTACTTATATGTGAACTTTTATTTAAAAGCTATAAGGGAATAAACTTGAAAAGAGTCTTCATGACATTACAAGTTTGATTCTATCTATGCACAAAAATGAAATAAGAAGACCTATGCTTGTGAATTAAAAAAGAATTTGGGGTAGGTGAAAATTACTAAGTATTGTGATAAATATAATTTTCATGCACTTTTCAAAGACACTAGTTATACAGAGTAGACCATTAAAGCATGATGTTTGTAAATGCAGAAAATTATCAGAGATAAAGAAGCAAAACAGGCCAGAGCAATTTGTGATCCAATAAAATCATTCAAAATTACTGGAAGCAAAGTTCATTTGTACCTTTTTATAGTGAATGGCTCTAGCTAATTAGTGGAAACAAAAGTTAGAATATTCCATTTATCCTTGTTGAAAATCATCTTAACTATCCATAGGTTGCTGCGTTGAGTATCCGTTTCAATTAAATTCATCATCATTTTCCTTTATTCATTTGCCATTAGTCCATTGGCAATGGACTTATTACTTTCTACAAGTGCTATTATACCTGACTGGAACAGATTGTGTCTTATTTTGTGAGAAAATGGTAAAAATACTAAATAAATTCAGGAACTTATATATGATATATTTATAATGCATAGCAGAAGTGGCTTCCCTGGTGGTTCAGAGGTAAAGAATCCACTTGTAATGCACAGGAGATGTAGATTCCTGATCAGGAGGATCCCCTGGAGTAGGAAATGGCTTTTCAGCTTTTCAGTTTTCCCAACATCATCCAGTATTCTTGTCTGGACATCCCCACGTCAGAGGAGTCTGGCAGGCTACAGTCCACAGGGTTGCAAAGAGTTGAACACAACTGAGCACACAGGCATGCATAAATAGGTACATAAATATATGTAGTGCATCTGTGTTTTAAGTACTAAGAGTTCATAAGTAATGGAATTAGAATTTAAAGCCAGATATATGAGTCTAGATATACATCATCTGCTGCTTTTATATATAATAAGGTATTTAGTAAAGTTAATTTTTAAAGTATGCAATAAAATGTTAGTCACTCAGCCAGGCATGACTGAGTGACTAACAGCAACAACATATACATATCTGTATATAATAAATTTTACTCATTAATCCCCAAGCATCATATAAAGGTTCTTAAGTATCTAATCTAGAGCAAAATAAATAAATATTGAGTACAATTTAAGAGAAATAGCTTTTTCTTAGTTCATTACTAATACTATAACATTGTTTTCTATATTTTGGCAGGGACTTAAAAAATGTCTTCAATAATACAAACATGTCCCTTAATCTGTAAAAACAGAATTCAAACGTTATTTTAGACTTGATGTATTCCCTTTGTTTATTTTTTCTTTTGTTGCCATTGCCTGAAGAGATACATCCAAGAAAAGATAGCTTAGATCAGTGTCAAAGAGCATGCCACCCATATTTTCTTCTAGGAGTTATATGGCTTCAATTCTTACATTTTAAGACTTTAATCCATTTTCAGCTTATTTTTGCATGTTGTGTGACAAGTGGTTTAGTTTCATTCTTTTACGTGTAGCTTTTCAGTTTTCCCAACATCATTTACTGAAGAGGCTGTCTTTTCCCTACTGTATATTTTTGCTTCCTTTGTTGTGGATTAATTGAACATATGAGCATGGGTTTCTTTCTGGGCTCTCTATTCTGTTACATTGATTTATGTGTTTGATTACTATAGCTTTGTAGTACAGTTTAAAATCAGGGAGTATGTTTACCTCCAGGTTTTTCTTTCTCAAGATTGTTTTGGCTATGCGTCTAGTAGGCACATGAAAAGATGTTCAACATCACTAATCAGGGAAATGCAAATCAAAACCACAGTGAGATTTCCTCTCACATTACCAGAATGGCTGTTATCAAAAAGACAAGAAATAGCAGGTGTTGGTGAGAATATGTAGAAAAGGGAACACATGAGCACGCTTGGTGGCAATGCGAATCAGTACAGTAGGCATTACAAACATTATGAAGGTCCCTCAAACAACTTAAAAGTAGAACTTCCACATAATCCAGCAATTTCAGTTCCGAGTATTTACCTGAAGAGAACAAAAACACTAATTCAAAAAGATATATGCACCCATTGTTTATCACAGCAGTTTACAGTAGCCAAGATACGGACACAACATAAGTGTTCATCAAAAAATACATGGATAAAGAAACTGTGATAGATATAGATATATCACAATCATAGAATTGTTGCCTCACGTTATGTTGCAACCGTTCTCACCAGTAAATTTCAATGCTGAAACCAAAATGTTGACCATTTTTTATATGACCACAAAGTACTCAATTCAGGGCTCTTCAGGAAGAATTTATGTGACTTTCTCAGCTTCTTCCAGAAAATGCCCCAAGCTTGCCTCACGTTATGTTGCAACCGTTCTCACCAGTAAATTTCAATGCTGAAACCAAAATGTTGACCATTTTTTATATGACCACAAAGTATTCAATTCAGGGCTCTTCAGGAAGAATTTATGTGACTTTCTCAGCTTCTTCCAGAAAATGCCCCAAGCAGACACAATGTCTTGGTAAGATATAGCGATTAAAATAAAGCACATGAAAATATAGATTCCTATATTTCCTCCATTGCATTCCCTGTGTGCAAACTATAGTACATGTGAATAAAGAAATTTACCACTGACAGCCAATATTACATATAATAACCACATAAAAGAAAGAGCAAATCACTTATAATAATCAAATTCTGACTAACAATTGGTCACAAGTTAAATATACACCCCAGGCAATTTCATGAATGTTTTATTAGCATACATTAAAATCCAACTTATTGTCACTGAGAATTTGAGAATTTAAGATTTGTGTAATAGGAGTTTAGGATTGGTACACGATTTTTATCCCCTCCTAGAGGTTTCTCTGCCCAGAGTGGATGCATTTGCATTGACTAGACCTCACTGACAGGGGCCAAGGATATCTGCAGTATTCAGATTAAGAAGTATGCCTTAAAGGCATAATAGTCCTAATAGCATTTATATGGTCTTTTTCATTCTCAAAAGATTATTTTATAAAGTGTAGGAGAAACTAAGAAATCAAAATATTACAGTAGACTACTTCTATTATTTCCTCTGACACTTTTAAAATATTATATAAGCATAGCAATGAAGCACTGGAAGGAAAAAAGTCCATCCTGAACTAACCAGATAAGCTCTGATACAGTCATGTGTCTTGAACACCAGTCCAATTAAATGCCTGTATTAACATAAATTACCTATTCTGTAAATTTTTTAATTATTGCTTTTCCAATTTTAGGGTCCTAAAAATTCATTATAATACTAGAACTGAATTCAAACCTTTTCCTTACCTGATGGAGAACATTATAAAATTCTCAATAGACAAAGATAACAATAGTTAATGATGAAATAACTGTATTTAAGTTCAAGTTATGTTTGTTAGGTGAACTAAACAGTTTTAGATGAGACTGTCTTACTTTCTCCTTTATCTATAGAAAGGGTAGGTCATTTGGGGCAGCTTCATCTTTTGAGGGAGAAATTGTTCAATTTCTGATGAAATTAATGTGGGAAATTGAAACTACATATAAATTGTTTTCACTGAAGAATAATCTATATTCTTCAGACAGCACTGCATTTCTTTGGACAAATGTTTCCATATTTCCTAACCAACTGCTTCAAGGTCTATGAAAGTAGTGTTAAACAAGCTCCAAAAGTGTAATTAATCTTTATATCTTTAGTGATAAACAGTTTCTTGGGGGCACATTCATGTTAAATCTTGATCCTTTCCCATGTATTTTAAAACTCCATTTTACTCATAGGATCCAGTGATTATATCTCCTTATGACTAAATCATCCTCACAGAGAATAAGGGAGGTAACAATTCACAGATTCTGATAAAACAAAGATAATCTGGCAATGCATGTGTATCAAAAATTGACTAATTTGAGATAGGTGTTTTTTTTTTTTTTTCCATTTCTGAATATGAATGTTCTGTGAGAAATTCTTAGATTCAGATGAACTGTATGTACTTAAAATGTATATTTTTAAAACAGCAAAGTCACCATGAGACTATATTAATGTAAGAATTACTACAACCATAATTAATGACTCTTTAGATAGGAGCTTATCTACCCTTAACTAACTCCTACCTACTGGGACCTGGAAAGTTTAATGACTTTGTGATCAATTACATAATGCCAAAGGTTGCTTTTCCCCCATAATTTAGTACTCATTTCTTTTCTTTTTATCCTCTCAGGAATACATGGTAGCAGGCTTTTGATCTGTATATTTCCATCACAATAACCTGGTAGGGGAAGAAAGGAATCTCTTTTTACACTGTTCACTGCCAGGAATTAATGAATGATGTGCTAATTTCTGTAAGTGTGCCTAAATATAGTAAAAGGGGCATTTCATGAATGTGTAAACAAGATAAAACATAAAAAACAATGTCTTCTAATAGGAAAAACTTATTACCACTGTTATAATTTATTTTACTTTCACTTTCCCTCTCCACCCATGCATTACAAAGACTCTTTTCTCAAACTTATCCTATAATTTCAGTTCACAATATTGATGCAAAGAAAGCAAATAAAGCTTTTATACAGGGTTACAGATCCTCAAAAAGAACTTCTGGCTTCCTGCCAATCAGAGCCTATTGTTTATTGTCCTCAGTGGCCATCCTTCTTAACAAGTTATAGGAAACTTTCCAAATGGGTCTTAAGAGTGTCTGTTATCAAATATTACCATTAGGCACTTGTTTTTTCAATTTATTAAAAAAGATACATCATATTTTGGACAATGCATAAGCAGCAATGAAAGTCTATTCATTTTCATTAAATATTAAAGTAAAATTGATTTTATTTTACAAGATGTGCCAAGTAAGAATGCAATTTTTGAAATCCCCAATAATTAGGGAATGGCCCAAATTTCTGATACGGAAGAAAAATTATCAGTTCCACTAACTACAAAGTCATTCATAGGATTTCAAACCTATTGTTTCAATTATAAAATCTGATTCCAAAATCTGGAATTCAGCTCAAGTTCTTTCAAAATGTAGTGAGGTCAGAAATCCTATTAGCGCCTCAGTATACTTATTTGTAAAACTGAGATTATATCTCTCTCTCTCTCTCACCTATCTCACAAAGGCGCAGGGAGTTGTTCCCATATTAATGTAACATTAAAATCACTTTATTAAAAAATCATGAATTTACAGAGCTAAAATTTAAGCATCCATTTCCCTTTACTCTCCTGTGATGTCCTATCAAGTTTCAAAGGCTTCACGCTGCATTTTTTAAAAAATGTGTCAGAAATGAAGTCCTCTAGTTTCAGAATTAAAAACAGTATTTATCTGTTCATAAAACACCATAGTAGGATCATTCTTCCATTTAATTAAATACTTGCAGAGAGACTGCCATGTGGCAGACACTATCTTAATTGCTGGGAAAACAGCAAAAGTCAATTCTCTTCTGATGCTTACATTTAAAATGCTATCAATTTATCATAAACCTATTTATTTAATGAACAAGAGTTACCAAGAATAATCATTCCAGTAACTCAAAATGTTCCACTAAACTCAGATTATTACAGAAGTCTCACATCCATATTTTCCATCTATTTTTGCCTATGTGAATTCTCTGTATCAGTAAAACTAGTCAGTTAAGCTCATTTACTTCTTTATAATATATATATAAACATATTATATATAAACATGAATAATGATGTAAATGTAAATGTGAATACATATATATTATGCATATGTTTTCATATTTTCATCTTGCTTGGAATGCCCTCCAACATTTGTCTTCTAAAATATGAGCTGAAGGCCACGGAAACAAAAACAAGACAGCAAATAGTCATGTGGAGTTGAAGAGCATATGAAAAGATTTAAATAATGAAATGTCTGTGTACTCAGTCGCTCAGTCGTGTCCGACTTTTTGTGACTATATGGACTGTAGCCCACCAGGCTCTTCTGTCCATGGGATTTTCCAGGCAAGACTAGTGGAATGGGTGGACATTCCCTTTCCCAGGGGATCTTCCTGACCCCAGGGATCGAACTCATGTCTCCTATATCTCCCACATTGGTAGGCGAATTCTTTACCACTGAGCCACCTGGGAGCCCCAAGTAATGAAACACATAGGCTAAAACTTGAAGTGGAAATTTTTCTGTTGGATAAAAGCAACAAGGACCATTTGGGTTGAAGGAATATAAGTATAAAGACAGTACAAAGACTATGAGTTAAGAAAAAGCTATATTATTCTCATTGATATTTGATATTATAAAGCAGCCAGGCTTTTTGGCTCCAGGGATAAGTTTCATGGAATTTTTCCACAGACCAGGGAAGGGGGAAGTTTAGGGGATGATTTAAACACACTGCATTTATTACACACTTTATTTCTATTATTATTACATCAGCTCTATCTCAGATCATCAAACATTAGATCCTGGAGGTTGGGAACCCCTGTTATAAAGTCTATGTATGGTGGGCAAGAGCAGAAAAAGAAGTTAAATAAGTGCTGAAAACCAGATTAATGCTGTATCACTGATTTAGGATAGTTGGTATTGTTGTTGTTATTAATATTTTATCTTTGGTTTACATTCAGTGTCTTCAAATAAATTTAGAACTCTTGAAAACAGTGATCAGTCAATTATAATTTTTCACCCCCAATCTCAATGCAAGCAATAGTACGTGGGAATCACTCCAGAAACGTTTGGATTGTTCTTGCAAACACAGCTATCGCTGGTGCTGGCAGTGCCTGAAGGCAATATTGTTCAAATCAAGAAGACAATTTATAGGAATTACAGAAACAGAGATCACAATGACCTGGTGGATAATACATTTGGCTGGGACTTGAATGATAGGCTATGAATTGATAGGAAATACCAGGGAAAGGAAATTTAACCAAGGTAAACATCTACAGACTCAAATGTGTGAAACACCAAAAGGCAGTAAACTAGGGGGTCATTATAATGACTGTGTAACAAGGGTTTATATAATAAACTTAAATACTCATGCTAGGACCAAAACATCAAGGACTTTAGAGGTCATGCTGATATTCAACTGTATTGGAGGCACAGGAAATATCCTTATGAAAGTGTGCAGCAGGAAAATATCTCTGCCAAAGTATGTAGGATGTCTAGCATGGGAAGAAAGGTGCAGTGTCATACTAGATGGATAATCAAAAAAAAAAAAAAAAGGTGACTGAGTGCTTTGCCATTTCTTAGATAAGTTGTTTTTCTTTTTCCAAGGGACTTACAATGCCAGCACTGCTCAAACTCAAACCCTATAATCACCACCCCATAATATCCCCCATTTATGATAAGAAAATGAGTAGCTACCCTGTTGAAATACTCAAGGACATCATGCTACCTACGCATGGGTGCATGTTAAATCACTTCAGTCACGTCCAACTCTTTGTGACCCTATGGTCTGTAGCTTTCCAGGTTCCTCTGTCCATGTTTTCCAGGTAGGAATACTTGAGTGGGCTTTCATGCTCCACTTCAGGGCATCTTCCCAATCCAGTGATCGAACTTGTGTCTCTTACATCTCCTGCACAGGCATTTGGGTACTTTACCAAGTGCCACTTGGGAAGCTGATCATTGTTGCTATTGTTCAGTTGCCTAGTCATGGTTGACTGCGACCCCATGGACTGCAGCATACCAGACCTCCTTGTCCTTCACCATCTCCCATTATGTCAGCAAATCTGGAAGACCCAGCAGAGGCCACAGGGCTGGAAAAGGCCAATCCTCATCCCAATCCCCCAAAAGGGTAGTACCAAATAATGTGCTAACGATCAGACAATGGCACTCATCTCCCATGCTAGTAAGATCGTGCTTAAAATCTTGCATGCTAGGCTTCAGCATTATGTGAACCAAGAAATTCCAGGTGTCCAAGATGGGTTTAGAAAACAAAGAGGAACTAGAGATCAAATTGCCAACATTCACTGGATTATAGAGAAAGCAAGAGAATTTCAGAAAAACATCTATCTCTCTTTCATCAACTATGCTAAATCCTTTTACTGTGTGGATCATGTCAAACTACGGAAAGCTCTTAGAAGACGGGAGTAACAGACCATCTTACCTGTCTCCTGAGAAACCTGTATGCAGGTCAAGAAGCAACAGTTAGAACTCTGTATAGAACAACTGACTCTTTCAAGATTGAGAAAGGAGTATAACAGGGCTGTCTGCTGTCACCATGTTTGTTTAACTTTTACACTCAACACATCATGAGAATTGCTGGGCTGAATGAGTTACAAGCTGAAATCAAGATAGGTGGGAGAAACATCAACAACCTCAGATATGCGGATCAAAGCCCTCTTAACGGCAGAAAGTGAAGAAGCACTAAAAAGCCTCTTGATGAGGGTGAAGGTGGAGAGTGACAGAGATAGGTTAAGATTAAATATTAAAAAGAAAACTAACATCATGGCATCCGGCCCCATTACTGTGTGGCAGATAGAAGGGGAAAAGGTGGAAGCAGTGACAGATTTCCTCTTCCTGGGCTCCAAAATCACTATGGATGGTGACTGCAGCTATGAAATCATAAGACAAATGTCTCTTCTCAGGAAAGTGATGACAAACCTAGAATGTGATTTTAAGAGCACTGACGCTACTCTGCCAAGGTCTGGCTAATCAAGACTATGGTCTTCCCAGTGGCCATATAAGGTTGTGAGAGCTGGACCATAACGAAGACAAAATGCCAAAAAAACGATGCCTTCAAACTGTGGTGCTGGAACGGCTCCTGAGAGTCACCTGGACTGCAGAGATTAAACCAGTCAATCTATCTTAACAGAGATAAACCTTGAATATTCACTGGAAAGACTAATGCTGAAGCTGAAGCTCTAGTACGCTGGCCAACTAATGTAAAGAGCCAACTTATTGAAAAAGACCCTGATTCTGGGAATTACTGAAGACAGTAGAAGAAGGGGGTGACAGAGGATGAGATGGTTAGATACCATCACAGACTCAATGAACATGAATTTGAGCAAACTCCGGAAGAAATTTGAGGACAGAGAAGACTTGTGTGCTGTAGTCCACAGAGTTACAAAGAGTCAAACAGGACTTAGTGATGAATAGCAACTACAGAGAGGATCTAGTGTATATGGGATGATGTATTTGGGTTACATGTAAATACTACATCATTTTATATAAGGGATTTGAGCATCTGTGGATTTTGGTATTTGAGAAGGATTCTTGGAACCTATCCTCTAAATATCCAGAAGGATAACTGTAAATCAGTGTTAGTGATTACAGCCACATTCAAATATAAGCCATCTCAACCTTTTTTTTTCTTGTTTGTTTAAAATTTCCTTTCACCTCCTCAACTAGAATTCTGAGTTTCAGTTCAGTTCAGTTCAGTCGCTCAGTTGTGTCCGACACTTTGTGACCCCATGAATCACAGCACGCCAGGCCTCCCTGTCCATCACCATCTCCCGGAGTTCACTCAGACTCATGTTCATCGAGTCCGTGATGCCATCCAGCCATCTCATCCTCGGTCGTCCCTTTCTCCTCCTGCCCCTAATCCTTCCCAGCATCAGAGTCTTTTTCAATGAGTCAACTCTTCGCATGAGGTGGCCAAAGTACTGGAG
>SJYT01044700.1:155801-226945 GCA_006410635.1 Cephalophus harveyi | reverse complement strand
AGAATCCCAGGGACGGGGGAGCCTGGTGGGCTGCCCTCTATGGGGTCGCACAGAGTCAGACACGACTGAAGTGACTTAGAAGCAGCAGCAGCAGCAGAGACTGTTTTATGGAGATATTCGTATTCACTGTGAAGGTATGGTTCAAGTTTAAAACAGGGGCAGGTTTGTGAAAGTAAGAAGGGTAGAAAGGAAAATGGGTCACTGGTAACTGTGCATCAGGGACAAGAATATCCTTTCCTAAGAAGTGAGCATCACCATGCATGTCCTTTACCTTGTCACTTATATTTTGATCACTGGTTGGTCAGTGACCCAACTTATAAACTATGTTTACTCCATGCATCTCATGAGAAAATAAGTAGTTAAAAACTTTAAACACTGGGCGCAGTGTTAGAACAAGGACATTTCTTGATTGATTTCCCTGGTCAGTGCCTGTGTGCCTTCCCACACATCCCAGACCTGAAATCTGAGCTCTGATAATTGTCTCGTCAACCATTCTCCACCAGCCAAAGTGCTGGTGGTTCAGGTCATGGCCTCTTTTCTTCTCTTTTTCTTACAAAGAAGAGAAAAGCCACACAAATTTAAGATTTCAATTATGAGCTCTCCTACTTGACCCTGCTGGCTTTGGAACCATAAAATGATCCCTGTCTCTCTGCATTTCATACTTCTCCTTTTAGAAAGAGCAAGTGAGATTCAATTGGTAGGAACATGTGATGAAAAAAATTGGAGTGAAAACTCAAACTGCCTTAAACACCAGATGCCAAAAGAACAAACCTGGTTAATGATCTAACTTTTAAATATATTGTGTGCAAAGAAAATAGCAGCAGGAAAACAGGAAACACAAAATGTGTCATGATGTCCACCCACTGAAAAACACTGCATTCTAATGGGGTAAGGGTGGGAGGAAAGAGAGAAAGAAAAATGAAAGTAATAACATTTCAATTCCTACTATGTGCTGGGTAGCTTGACATATAGTTTAAACCTTATTTTTCTCTAACCTCCTCAGGACAATATTTGCAGTCTGAATGGAATGTAAATCTGTTCCAGTTTGAGCACTGGGACTTTTTAGTAGCCCACATTGAAAGACATTTTATCATTTCTCTAAAAATCAAAAATAGAAATTCTGTTAAAGATGGTCTGTCAGTAGTCCCCAGAACTGCCTCCTGTTCACAGATTCACTAGAAGGATTCATGGAACTCATATACAGTTGTACTCCTGTCTAAGATTTATTGTGTGAAAGTAGGAAGATAAACAGCTGGATCATAGGTGAAAACAGGCAGGCAGAGTCTGCAGGAATCCACGCACAGGCTTTCTTGGGCTCTCTCCCTCACATGAGGGACCATACAAAGCATGTTATTCCCACAGGAACAAAAACACATTATGTGTTGGCATTTTTCTGCCCAAGGAAGCCCCTGAGAGCCTCTGTGCATGCTCAGTTGTTCAGCTGTACCAACTCTCTGCAATCACATGAACTTCAGCCCGCCAGGCTCCTCTGTCCATGGGGTTCTCCAGGTAAAAATACTGGAGTGGATCCAGGGGATCCTTCCCCACCCAAGGATCAAACCCATGACTCCTGCGTCTTCTGCATTGGCAGGAAGGTTCTTTACCCCTGAGCCACCTGGGAAGCCCAAGAGCATCTGTGCCCAAGGTTTTTATTGATGGCTACATAATAATAATAGGCACTCTCTGCCTTGTACATACCGATATTCCAGACTCCAAGAAGGAACACACATATTTAGCATAAATCATATTTGCATCGGAGAAGGCAATGGCATCCCACTCCAGTACTCTTGCCTGGAAACTCCCATGGACGGAGGAGCCTGGAAGGCTGCAGTCCATGGGGTCGCTGAGTCAGACACGACTGAGCGACTTCACTTTCACTTTTCACTTTCATGCATTGGAGAAGGAAATGGCAACCCACTCCAGTGTTCTTGCCTGGAGAATCCCAGGGACGGGGAGCCCAAAGGGCTGCCATCTGTGGGGTCGCACAGAGTCGGACACGACTGAAGCGACTTAGCAGCAGCAGCAGCAGCATATTTGCATAATCTAGGCACATGAATCAACCTTATCAGTTAAGTGTTGACTATCAGGAATGCTCTGACAGCCAAGTTCCCAGCTGCCAGCCAAAGGCCACTCCACAGGAAGGCCTTTCTAAAGAAAACAACCTTAGAGCTACGGTAGCTCTCTTCTGTACAAATGGTGGAGTAAGTGAATGCTTTCACGCATATCATACCCACTACTTCCATGCCCTGCCAAACACAGGGCAATGGCAGCAAAATATGAACAGTATGAAAGAAAGAGCTGGGCTTAAAAAATAACCTCAGTGAGTTATAAACAGAACCATAAAGTAGAGCTTTCAGTTTTTTGGGGGGAGCAGTCGGGGGTGAAGTTGCTTTACAATGTTGCATTAGTTTCTGCTAAACAACAAAGTGAACTGGCTAGAGGGATACATGTATCCTACCTCTTACATTTCCCTACGTTCACTCTTGCCATCTCCTGTTTGACCACTTCCAATTTGCTTTGATTCATGGACCTGACATTCCAGGTTCCTATGCAATATTGCTCTTTACAGCATCAGACCTTGCTTCTATCACCAGTCACATCCACAGCTGGGTATTGTTTTTGCTTTGGCTCCATCCCTTCATTCTTTCTGGAGTTATTTCTCCACTGATCTCCAGTAGCATATTGGGCACCTACTGACCTGGGGAGTTCCTCTTTCAGTATCCTATCATTTTGCCTTTTCATACTGTTCATGGGGTTCTCAAGGCAAGAATACTGAAGTGGTTTGCCATTCCCTTCTCCAGTGGACCACATGCTGTCAGACCTCTCCACCATGACCCAGCCATCTTGGGTGGCCCCACGGGCATGGCTTGGTTTCATTGAGTTAGACAAGGCTGTGGTTTTAGTGTGATTAGATTGACTAGTTTTCTGTGAGTATGGTTTCAGTGTGTCTGCCCTCTGATGCCGTCTTGCAACACCTAACATCTTACTCGGGTTTCTCTTACCTTGGGCGTGGGGTATCTCTTCACGGCTGCTCTAGCAAAGCGCAGCCCCTGCTCCTTACCTTGGATGAGGGGTATCTCTTTACCCATGTGGCACAACATGCCCTCGATCTACATGGTCAGTTTTTACTCCCCATCGTTGGGATTGTGTCCTCACCTTGGCTGTTCCCAGAATGCCCCTCCCTCCCCCCAAGCCTTTGTCAACATGCTCATCCTCCACGCTTGCCTGTGGTCCACCTCCTCATGAAAGCCCTTCTAGCATCTTAACTCAGCTCCAATGGTCACAGCACTGCCACCTTCTCTCCTGAGACTGACCACCTGCAGCACCAACCTGCGGGTCACATTTGAGTAGACAACCCAGCCTACTGCCCTAAGCATATCCCAGCGTGTGTCGGGATAGTGCATTGTGAGCCCTGACAGTGGGCTTTAAGGCACAGGGTTAGGGAGAAAGAGGAGGTGTTTATCATCTGAAACCCCTGGTCTCTCCACATCCTCACATCACGGCCCACAGAAAGGACGTGGCCATGCATCATTCTAGTGTGACATGCATCTGCTGTTCCTCCTCTAGCCTTGGGCCCCCAGCTCTGGATGTGAGCATATTATGCGAGCAGTTGGGAGAGATTGAATTTGGGATGAAATGAGATTGAAGCAGAAGCCTGTCTTCCCCCACAAGGTGACTCTCTGATACCTCTTAGCAAAGGGCAACTCTCTCTCCATGTGACCTCTCTGCTGGAGGCAGTTTTATCTTTTCTTATAGAGAATCTGGCTTCTAAACCTACACAATTTTCTTGCTGTAGGAAGATCAGGACATGGAATTAGAAAAGCCTGTGAAATAATCCAGACTGGGCTTCCCCACTGACAGCTGACAGGAGCAAACCAGGCTCCTGGTGAGCATGTCCCTTTCCTGGGCAGCCCGCAGAAGAGCGGCCTCTGTCATTGCCTCTCTGAGATCCCAGCCCCAGGAAAAGGACCCCCTGGTCCTTTTTTTCCTGGCTGGTGTGCAGATGAGACCAGTGTTAATGAAGCTCACCCAGTGCTGGTCCTGCTTGGGAAGCTCTAATCACAGGACCAGTTCACTCAGTCCTCATGACATGGGGAGAGTTTATCCTCAGTTTGCAGATGAGGGAGCTGAGGCAGAGTGGCCCATTCTCTGGTCCAAGGACACGTCCTACTGGGCATAGGACTAGGGTTGTCAGCATCATTACTGTGATCCTCTCCACAGTCATAAGCACCCTCATCATCAACATCTGCACGTTGTCATCACTGCCCCCTTCCTTCTTCCTTTTATCTTAATGAGTCTTTCCTTCTCATGAGATTGATTTCTTTGAGAAAGTGGAGTCATTTTTCCCCCTTGTGGTTTGGCTTATTTCTCTATAAAACTACTTAAAAATTATATATATTATTCAGATACTTACAAAATAAATATTCAGATATTACAACATTTAAACAATTATTTGCAGAATAAGGAGAGAAAAGGGCTAATAATTCAGGTTTGCTAGTAATATTTTGCTGACCAGTGCATTTTCTTGGCAAAACTCTATTAGTCTTTGCCCTGCTTCATTCCGCATTCCAAGGCCAAATTTGCCTGTAACTCCAGGTGTCTTCAGCTTCTTCAGCATTACTGGTTGGGGCATAGACTTGGATAACTGTGATATTGAATGGTTTGCCTTGGAGACGAACAGAGATCATTCTGTCATTTTTGAGATTGCATCCAAGTACTGCATTTCGGACTCTTTTGTTGACCATGATGACTACTCCATTTCTTCTGAGGGATTCCTGTCCGCAGTAGTAGATGTAATGGTCATCTGAGTTAAGTTCACCCATTCCAGTCCATTTTAGTTTGCTGATTCCTAGAATGTCGATGTTCACTCTTGCCATTTCCTGTTTGACCACTTCTAATTTGTCTTGATTCATGGACCTAACATTCCAGTTTCCTATGCAATATTGCCTGTTATAGCATCAGACCTTGCTTCTATCACCAGTCACATCCACAACTGGGTGTTGCTTTTGCTTTGGCTCCATCCCTTCATTCTTTCTGGAGTTATTTCTCCACTGATCTCCAGCAGTATATTGGGCAGCTATCAACCTGGGGAGTGTATCTTTCAGTGTCCTATCTTTTTGCCTTTTCATACTGTTCATGGGGTTCTCAAGGCAAGAATACAGAAGTGGTTTGCCATTCCCTTCTCCAGTGGACCATGTTTTGCCAAAACTCTCCACCATGACCTGTCCTTCCTGGGTGGCCCTACACGGCATGGCTCATGGTTTCATTGAGTTCGACAAGGCTGTGGTCCATGTGATCAGATTGGTTAGCTTTCTGTGATTGTGGTTTTCAGTCTGTCTGCTCTCTGCTGGAGAAGGATAAGAGGCATATGGAAACTTCCTGATGGGAGAGACTGACTGTGGGGAAGACTGGGTCTTGTTCTGATGGGTGGGGCCATGCTCAGTAAAGCCCTGTGTCTGGGGCTTATTCTAACCAGAGGCCCGGCCCAGGCCCAGATCTGCTCCTTCTCTGGCTGATGAGACCTTAGTCTTGTGTCCTCACTGTCTCCCTATTGCCCTCTTCTCTTTCTTTGCCCCAAGCTTTGTCTCCGCACTCTAGAACCAGTCTGAAGTACTTTTGATTACTTATTTATTTTCCCCTCAGATTTCCCCTCCAGGATCCTGGCTTCTGGGGCATCTCAACAAGCTCGCATCAAGTCCATTGTCTGAATTTGTTGAGATGCTGTAAAGTCAATAAAACCTCTAAAGAAATAGCCCAACAAAGAAACCAGGGTTGTAGACTTTGGGAACATTTACATGCTGACACGTTAACAGTTCACCTCCTTGCACTGCATCAGGAGAGACCAAGGGCCAGGTGCCTGTCTGTGATGCTGGGGTGGCCCAGGATCAGGTGACACCCACAGGTCTCTCCAGGGAGCAAGTGGAACGTCCCCTGTGATGGAAATGGCAAAGGTGGGGACCTGGCACCAGGTGAGCATCCTGTTCATCTATCACCTGTTGATTCCTCTCCATTGATGACTGAGGCATGGATCAATAATCAGTTCCTTCGAGGGCTATAAGATGGTGATTTTCCAATTCTACCATTCCCTCCACCCTGGATGACTGCCATTCTCCTGTGAGTGGAGCCTTGGGGGAGCCTGTGAAGGACAGGTCCCACTGCACGTGTAGGTCAAAGGCAAGTCCTGAGTGTAATCATCAGCTTGCAAACTAACGAGGGATCCTGGTTATGAAACACCAACACAAAAAATGTTTTGAGAACAATCGGAAAAGCTAGAAGATAACCTGTAATATTAGACTGGATTAAAAGTTAATAATTTTTTGTAAGTGTGACAATGTTATTTTGTTATGTTCCTCTTTTTTACACAGCGTCCCCTTCCCAATCTGAGCACCAGGGATGCTGGGGTCTTCTTGTCCTACTAGGGATGGGGCTCCTCCCCTACTGAAGCAGCAATCCCCTAAAACAGGTGGGGAGCGAACTCTTCTCTATTGTATCTGTTGAAGATACCAGACATTTACAGGCTAAACTGCTTTTTATGCACTTAACAGGGAATTTATGACTCACATAAGAAACACATAATTATTGCTTATGAAGGTTTTATGACTGTGTTATGGGAAAAAAACTATCTTTGCTCACAAGTTAGTAGGAAAAAAATGTCCCCAAACAAGCCTTCTAAACAGCGATGTGGATGTGCTCCTTCCTGCTGGATGGTGAGCAGCGTTTACGTTGAGAATACCGGGCACATCAGGAAGACCGTCACTGAGGACAGTCTGATGAAGCTGGTATCACCAGGAACCTGTGAGAAGTCACTCCATCCCTGGGGGAGTCACCCCATCCCTGGGGAAGAGATTTCTAATCACCACAAGCAGTCCTGAACTCGGAGATGTGGGCCCCAGGTGGCAGAGTCTGTGCACATTTGGGGGAACTGACAAACATGATTTAAGCTTATTTTGGTCACCCCAGGAGGTGCGGACAAGACCGCTTGGATCTGGAATCGCCACGTCTGCCCCTGAGAGGGCAGTGGGGGCTGTGAGTCCAGATGAGGACGCAGCAGGTCTGTGCTGAGTGGAACAAAGGGTGGTCAGGTGCACACCCTGCCGCTTCTGGAGGAGAGTGGGTGGTTTTTCAGGACTGTCCTACCCTGCAACCCCCCAACTGCTTTGGCATGGGAAGACCCTTCCCTACTGCCCCTGACACTGGCCCAGCCCCGGGGGGTGCATTTAGGTCCCTAGTAGACCGACAGTGCAGAGAAGCACCCACATGTGGGACCTGGGAGATGCTGCCCGCTTCCTGCTGGTCCAAGAGGAGGGGATCTGAGCTTGGACCCACAGGCCACATGGGGCTTCACCGCCTCATCCCAGCTCCGGTGTGGGGGCAGTGCAGGGGTGGCCATACCAGCCTGTGGTGACTGCCTGGCTGTAGCCCCTGTGGCCTTGTGCTCCCAGCGTGATGCCCACAGCATCAGTTAATGGTGAGTAGTCCCAGCCCTGGGGTCCATTCAGCTTCCAAGGCCCCGAGCGCAGGGAGACGGGCAGCACCTCAGGGTCCAGTCCCGGTGGCCCCTCCTCTGTCCTGCACAGGTCACCTTTTCTCCATGTCTCACCATCCTTGTGTGTAGATAGCAGTAATGATACCTAGGGGCTCTTTGTGGAGATTAAACATCTGAATCTGGAAGGTTTTAGGAGCCACGTGTGCATAGCCATCATTACTCCATGCTGGATGGAGTGACTTTGCCCAAATACTGGGGATCCTACCATCCAGGCTGAGAAGCTGGGCCCCCATGTCCTCTGCACGACTCAGATCCAACAGGATACGGGAGCTGCAGCCTCCAGCACAAGGCTCCTGTGGTCAGATATCCTGAGAAACCCGGGATCAAAACAGGTCAACCACACCCTTTGCTGCCCCTTGTCGCACCTTTCCCACGAGGAGAAGGCTGTGCCCATGGCTTCTCAGGGGTGACACTTGAATTTGCAGTACATCTCTGTGCCTGGAGAGGGGCAACAGGTGTGCACACCCTGCCCTGATATCCTCTGTCACTAACTGCCTCCTGCCCAGGTCCTTGTAAACGAAGTTACTGTCGAATGGACAAAATGGGAAGAGACCCCTTCCTCCAACCAGGGAAGTGTGAGGAGGCAGCTGGCTTTGTTCATCTCTGATGCTGCTAAGTCACTTCAGCTGTGTCCGACTCTGTGTGACCCCCATAGACGGCAGCCCACCAGGCTCCCCCGTCCCTGGGATTCTCCAGGCAAGAACACTGGAGTGGGTTGCCGTTTCCTTCTCCAACGCATGAAAGTGAAAAGTGCAAGGGAAGTCGCTCAGCCGTGTCCGACTCTTCGCGACCCCATGGACCTAGCCTACCAGGCTCCTCTGTCCATGGGATTTTCCAGGCAAGAGGACTGGAGTGGGGCGCCATCGCGTTCTCCTCACCTCTGATAACAGACAGAAAATAAACTAGCTCTAGTTTGTCTAGTGTTTGCAGCCCAGCCCTGGTCCCTTGTTAGCAGTGATGCTGTGACTTTGGGAACATCTCTGTCCCACTCAGCCCCTCTCTTCAGATCAAGGAGCTGTCAGGGCTGAGCCGGAAATGGCCTCCTTGGAACACCTGGACCCTCGCTTCCCTGCCAAGGAGAAGCTTGGTGACAGCTCCGGAGGCCCGTCAAATAAAAATCTCCTGATAAAATAGGATGGATCTCCCTTCTACAGGTTTTTATCCTGAGAGTGGACACTTACCCAAAATCTCCAGTTTTAACACTGGAATTTGTGAGTGACGAGTTGTCCTAGTCCTGCGACCAGAGACTCACATCAGAGTCCCCCAGACACTCAGTGCCCCTGCAGAGATCACTCCGCACTGCAGATGCTGCGCTCGCAACAGACATCTTCACGGTACAGGAACTTTCTGTACCTAAGGACCACCCAGGCTGCCTGAGGCGAACACACCAGGAGGGAAGCCCACGCTCCAGTCTGCCCTCAGAAGCTTCCGGGTTTGACATTTTCATCCCAAGATCTTCACTTTCAGCCAGTGCTCACATTTGACACAGGCTTGCCTTGTTGGTGCCTGACTTTTCTGAGAATTTTGTGGAATTTTCCACTTGGCCTTTATTTTTTGCCTTTAGCAGGGTCACTGAGTTGCTGTTGGCATACAACGAAAGGGGTGCGTTTGTGTGTGGTCAGCCTTGTCTGACTCTTTGCGATCCCGTGGACTGTCGTCTGCCAGACTCCTCTGTCCATGGGATTTTCCAGGCAAGAATACTGGAGTAGGTTGCCATTTCCTCCTCCAGGGGATCTTCTCAACCCAGGGATCGAATCCACGTCGCTTGTGTCCCCTGCGTTGGCAGATGGATTCCTTACCACTAACGGTGACTGGGAAGCGGAAGCCCACGTGAAAGGCACTTACTGATAATTTTGGGCATGTGTGTATCTGTGTGAAACCATCACCATGGGCACAGTAATGGGCATATTCATCACCTCAATCTCCTTCTTCCCTGTGTCACCCCTGCCTTCTGCCTGGCAACTATTGACCTACCTGGTATTCACTATAACATATTTCTATTTTTTCGAATTTGATACAAATGGGATCCTGCTATTTGCACTCATTTTGTCTGGCTTCATTTATTCAGAATAACTGTTTTGAGATTCATGTGGCTGCATATATCTTAGTTCATCCTTTTCATTGCTGAGTAGTTCCCTGTATGCATGGACCACAGATTGTTTTCCACTTAACTGTTGACCGACACTTGACTTACATCCAGTTTTCATCATTACACATACAAGTACTATGAATGTTTGCATATGTTTTTGCCTAGACACTTGCATTCATTTCTCTTGGGTCAGAATCTAGATGTGGATTAAGTGGGTCATATGTATGTGTGTGTTAACTTTCCAAGAAACTATTGTATTATTTTCTGAAATTGTTGTGCCATTTCATGCTCTTGCCAGTTGTGTGTAAGAGTTTTGGTTGATTGACTTCCTCAACCATACTCTGTCTGGTCAGTCTTTTAAAGTTTCTCCATTCTAATAAAGTGTGCAGTGGTATTTTTAAAATATCTTTTTGGGGGATATAATTTACACATCATAACGTTGACTTGTTTAAGCATACATTGTTTTTTGCAAAAAAAAAAAATGACTTTTAGTAAATTCAAAGAGTTGCACCCCACTATAATAAAATGTTAGAACATTCCCATCACCCCCCCAAAAGAGCCTATTTTCAGTCACACTCAGTTCTCACTCCAGCCTTTAGCAACCAGGAGTCTACTGTCTGTCTCCTTGGATGTGGCTTCCTGACTTTCCACATCGATGGAACGGAAAGTGAGGAGGACTTTCCCATCTGACTTCTTTCATTACCTTCATGTTTTGGTGATTCACCCAAGTTGTTGCTTGCTTCAGTGTTTTGTTCTTTTATTGCCAATTACTATAGTACTATGCCAATTTCTATAGTAAATGCATATAACACATTTTGTCTCTTTATTAACCAATCAGTTGCCTTTTGAATTGTTCTTGGGTTTTGACTATCATGTTATGATATGAGCATTTGCATATGAGTCTTTATATAGACATTTGCTTTCATTGTCTTGGGCAGATACCTTGAAGTGGAGTTGCTTGGTCATATTCATTTTTTAAAAAGTGTATATTCATTAAAAAAAATACTGACAGACTATGTTGTGGTCCCCTTCATTATAGGGGATGGGAGTGCAAAAGCAGAAAGTCAAGAGCTACCTGGAGTAACAGGAAAATTTGGCCTTGGAGTACAAAATGAAGCAGGTCAAAGGCTAATAGAGTTTTGCCAAGAGAATGCACTGGTCATAGCAAACACCTTCTTCCAACAACTCAAGAGGACTCTACACATGGACATCACCAGATGGTCAATACCTAAATCAGATTGATTATATTCTTTGCAGCCAAAGATGGAGAAGCTCTATACAATCAGCAAAGGCAAGACTGGGAGCTGACTGTGGCTCAGATCACAAACTCCTTATTGCCAAATTCAGACTTAAATTGAAGAAAGTAGGGAAAACCAGAAGACTATTCAGGTATGACCTAAATCAAATCCCTTACAATTATACAGTGGAAGTGACAAATAGATTCAAGGGATTAGATTTCATAGAGTGCCTGAAGAACTATGGATGGAGATTCATGACATTGTACAGGAGGCAGGGATCAAGACCATCCCCAAGAAAAAGAAATGCAAAAAGGCAAAATGGTTGTCTGATGAGGCCTTACAAATAGCTGAGAAAAGAAGAGATGTGAAGGAGAAAAAGAAAGATATACCCATTTGAATGCAGAGTTCCAAAGAATAGCAAGGAGAGATAAGAAAGCTTTCCTCAGTGATCAATGCAAAGAAATAGAGGAAAACAATAGAATGGGAAAGACTAGAGATCCCTTCAAGAAATGAGAGATACCAAGGGAACATTTCATGCAAAGATGGGCCCAATAAAGGACAGAAGTGGTATGGACCTAACAGAAGCAGAAGATATTAAGAAGAGGTGGCAAGAATACACAGAAGAACTGTACAAAAAAGATCTTCACAACCCAGATAACCACGATGGTGTGATCATTCACCTAGAGCCAGACTCTTACTCCTTGGAAAAAAAGCCATGACCAACCTAGACAGCATATTAAAAAGCAGAGACATTAATGACAAAGGTCTGTCTAGTTAAAGCTGTGGTGTTTCCAGTAGTCATTTGTGGATATGAGAGTTGGACCTTAAAGAAAGCTGAGCGCTGAAGAATTGGTGCTTTTGAACTGTGGTGTTGGAGAAGACTTGAGAGTCCCTTGGACTGCAAGAAGATCCAACCAGTCCATCCTAAAGGAAATCAGCTCTGAATATTCATTGGAAGGACTGATGCTGAAGCTGAACCTCCAATACTTTGGCCACGTGATATGAAGAACAGATTGCTTGGAAAAGACCCTGATGCTGGGAAAGATTTAAGGCAGGAGGAGGAGAGGACGACAGAGGATGAGCTGGTTGGATGGCATCAGTGAAGTGACATGAGTTTGAGCAAGGTCCGGGTGTTGGTGATGGACAGGGAAGCCTGGTGTGCTGCAGTCCATGGGGTCGCAAAGAGTCAGACACGACTGAGTGATTGAACTGAGGTGAACTGATGTTGTGGTCTGAATATTTGTGCTCCCCCTCCCCTAATTCATATGGTGAAATCCTAACCCACAAGGTAAGTACTTTGAAATGGAACCTTTGGTAGGGGTGATTAATCATGGGGGTGGAGCTCTCATGAATGGCATTAGTGATTTTCCAGGCAAGAGTACTGGAGTGGGTTCCCATTGCCTTCTCCAGTGTCCTTATAAAAGAGGTCCAGAAATGGTCCGTTCCCCTTCCACCCTCTGAAGACTGTGAGAAGAGGGCCATAAACTAGAACCTGGGCACCAGACACTGAATCTGCTAGCACCTTGATCATGGACTTCCCAGCCTCCAGTCTTGTGAGAAGTCCAGTCTATGGCATTCTGTTACAGCAGCCCAACTGAACTGACAGATTATTTTCCAAAGTGGCTATACCACTTTGCATTCCTCCTAGCAATGCATGAGGATTAAAGTTATTTCATGTACTGCTCTCCTTTATTTCCTCCAGTTTTATTGAGATACAATTGACATATAACTTTGTACTAATAAGTACTTAAGTGTTAGTAGCTCAGTCACGTCCAACTCTTTGCGACCCTATGGACTATAGCCCACCAGGCTCCTCTGTCCATGGAATTTTCCAGGCAAGAATACTGGAGTGGGTTACCATTCTCTTTTCTAGGGGATCTTCCCTACCCAGGGATCAAACCTGAGTCTCTTGCATCTCCTGCATTACAGGCAGATCCTTTATCATCTGAGCCACCAGGGAGTCCCTAGTTTCAGGTATGCCACAATGATTTGATACGTGTGTGTACTGCAAAATAGTCACCACGGTAAGTTTAGTTACCATCTATCATCTCACAAAGTTTAAAATGAGATGTGATGAGAACTTTCACTTTTTAAATTTTATTTATTTATTTGGCTATGCTGAGTCTTCGTAGCTGCGTGGGCTTTTTCCTAGTTGTGACTGGCAGGGGCTATGCTCTAGTTGCTGTATGTGGGCTTCTGATCACAGTGGCTTCTCTTGCTGCAGAGCACAGGTTCTAGGGTGCTTGAGCTTCAGTAGTTGTGGCGCCTGCGCCCTAGAGCACAGGCTCAGTAGCTGTGCCACATGGGCTTAGTTGTTCTGCAGCCTGTGGGATCCTCCTAGACCAGGGATCGAACCTGTGTCTCCTGCATTGGCCGGCGGAGTCTTTACTGGTGAACCCACCAGGGAAGACTATGATGTGAATTTTATTAATTAGATCTTTTCTCTCAGAATTTTTTTTAAAGAAAGATCTACTCTCTTAGCAACTTCCAAGTATGTGATACAGAATTGTTAACTGTCGACACCATACTGTGATTACATCCTCACCACACACTTTCTGACATTTATTATTGTTTCTACTGTCATTCCAGTGGATGTGAAATTGTATCACACTTGGGAATTCTAATTTTATTTTTCTAATGATTTATGAATTTGAGACTCTCATCCTGAACTTACATGTGTGTGTGTTAACATACATTATCTGTGCGTATATTTGTCATTGTTGTTGTAGTTTCTGTTCAGATACTTTGTTCATATTTTATTGAATTGTTTGCTTTTGATAAATTCTTTTGAGAGGTCATTTTGGATACAAAGATTTCATTGCTTATATGATTTGGAAATGTTTTCTCTCAGTCTGTAGCTTGTCTTTTTATTCCATTAATGTTATTTTTTCAGAACAAATATTGATTTTGGTTAATTTTCATTATTTTTTTAAAGATCAGGCTTTTGGTTTTATATCTAATAGCGCTTCGCCTAAAGTATGGGCATTAATAATTTTCCCTATGTTTTCTTTTAAGAGTTTTATCATTTAAAGAAATATTTATTTATATGGCTATGCCAGGTCTTAATTGTGGTATGTGGGATATAGTTCCTCCACCAGAGATTGAATCCATGCCCCCTGCATTGGGAGCATAGTGACTTAGCCACTGGACCACCAGGGAAGTCCCTCATTTTTCTTTTTTTACAATTGATCTATGACCAATGCTTGGTCTGTTTTTCTATAAGGTACAAGTCTTCCTTTGATTTTTTTTATTTTACGTTTTGCATATGGATGCCAGTCTTTCCATTAGTTGAAAAGATTTTTACTCCACTGAATTAGTCTTTCAACTTTGAGAAAAACGAGTTTCCATATTATTGTGGGCCTATTTCTGGGTTGTATATTCTGTTCTTCTTTTTTTGGCTCAGCCCCATAGCACATGGGATCTTAGTTCTCCAACCAGGGATTGAATCCAGACTGTTGCATTGGTAGTGCAGAATCTTAATTCCTGGACCAATGGGGAAATTCCTATATATTCTGTTCTTGATGTAAGTTTCTACATTTTCATCAATAATACTTTACATGAATTTTTAAAATTGGAGAGGACATTCCTCCAAATTTTTTTCTTTCTCAAAGTTATTCTGGCTGTTCTATCTCATTTACCTTTTCATATGAATTTAGAATTATCTTGTCACTGTCTACAAACACATCCTGCTAGAATCGTTGTATTACATTATACATAGAGATTACTTTGGGAAGAATTGATATCCTAACTCCCGAGTCCTCAAACACATGATCACAGTGTGCCTCTTTATTTACTTAGATCTTCTATGATTTGTTGTGTCAGTGTTTTGTAGTGTTCAGATTACAGATGGTGCCTGTTTTATAACCAATTACAATTGTATTTTGTGGTTCAGATTTGCACTTCTTGTACATAGCGGTATGATTCATTTTTGTCTGTTGACTTATGTACTAAGACTGTGTAATAAGACCACGCTAGACTCATTTATTAGCTTCCAGAGAGTTTTCCTTTTTCTTTCAGCAGATTTGTTGAGATTTTCTTCAGAGGATCATGTTGTCTACAAGCGGAATGGTTTTATTTCTTCTCTTTCCACATATATAACTTTTATTATTCTTTCCTGCCTAGTTCCCTCCCTAGGACATTCAGACGATGTTTGATGGGACTGGTTGTAGTGGACATCCTTGCTGTGCTCCAGTCTTGGGGGGGATATTCACTTTCACTACTAGGCATAACTTGTGTGTGTGTGTGTATGTGTATATGTGCGTGTGTGTGTGTGTGGCCTCTATCTAGTTATGGAAGTTCCCTCTAATCCTTGTTTGCTGAGAGTTTTTATCATGTAAATATATTGAATTTTGTTAAAACTTTTTTTTTTTTTTGATATGATCATGTGTTTTGTTTTTTCAATCTGTTAATATTGGATTGGCCAAAAATTTCCTTTGACTTTTAAGTTAGAATAAAAGACACATTTTTCATCTTCACTAAGGACTTTATTGAACAGAATATTGTTTTGTTCTACCACCTTCTGTTATTTTTCAGGCAACTTCATAATTCCATCTTCCCCAAACTCTTAATGTTTTTGAACAAAGAACTGTTGTAGGTGCATTTTTGCAGTCTTCAAGGAGCTGAAATTTTTTCCATTAAGAGACTTTTGTAAAGACTGGACTACATGGAAATCTGAAAGTGCCATGTCTGGGGAATATAGCAGATGAATCAGAACTTCTCAGTCAAGCTGTAACAGTCTTTGCCTGGTCATCAAAGAAACATGCAGTTTTGAGTTATCCTGATGGAAGATTATGTGTTTTTTTTGTTGACTAATTCCAGATGCTTTTTGTTGAGTGATGCTTTCAGTTTGTTGAACTGGGATCAGTGCTTGTTAGAACAGTATTGTAGAGTGATTGGCCTCCAATTAAAATAAATAAATTTATGTTAAAAAAAGAATTACTTGTTTGGCTTTCTGGAAGGAGCTCATAATAGAGGACTCTTTTCCAGTCCCACTATATATACAACATCACCTTGTTTGATGAAGACTGAGGTTGGTGGTGGTTCATTTTGCTTGCCCCATGATCTCTTCCATTCTGTATTATCGTACAGTACCCATTTTTCATTGCCTGTCACAATTTGTTTCTAAAATGGAATGTTTTCATTACATTTCAGTAAAGAATTGCATGCAGAAGTACAGTTAAGAAGTATGTGCAAGGAAGCATGTCTAGTCAAAGCTATGGTTTTTCCAGTAGTCATGTATGGTTGTGAGAGTAGGACCATAAAGAAAGCTGAGCACCAAAGAATTGATGCTTTTGAATCGTGGTATTGGTGAAGACTTTTGAGAGTCCCTTGGACTTCAAGGAGATCAAACCAGTAAGTCCTAAAGGAAATCAGTCTTGAATGTTCCTTGGAAGGACTGATGCTGAAGCTGAAACTCCAATACTTTGGCCACCTGATGCGAAGAACTGACTCATTGGAAAAGACCCTGATGCTGGGAAAGATCGAAGGCGGGAAGAGAAGGGGACGACAGAGGATGAGATGGTTGGATGGCATCACCGACTTAATGGACTTGAGTTTGAGCAAGCTCCAGGAGTTGGTGATGGACAGGGAAGCCTGGCGTGCTGCAGACCATGGGGTCACAAAGAGTTAGACATGACTGAATGACTGAACTGTACGGTCAAGAAGGTTTTCTTGCTTAACTTATGTGAAGCCCAAACATCAAAGTGTTTAACCCAACTGAGCTGTTGCAAATGATTTTCAGTGCTTGATTTGGATATTTTGAGTACATTGGCTGTCTCCTGCATGGTATAACATTGATTGGTCTTAATTAATGTCTCGATTTGATTGCTATCGACTTCAACTGGCCTACCTGACTGTGGAGCATTGTCCAGTGAGAAATCTATAACACAAAACTTTGCAAGCCACTTTTGACACCCTGTGTCAGTCACCGCACCTTCTCCATACACTGCAAAAATCTTTTCTGGTGTTTCAGTTGCGTTTTTGCCTTTCATGAAATAAAAATGTTTTTTTCCATCCTCAATATTAAAATAGCAACAAAAAATTCACCAATTCTGGTAAGTTTCTTTAAAAAATGCATACTGATATGACAGCTGTCAAAATACAATCTAAAAAATTGTTTTGAATGAAGTTAAAGACAGCTAAGCATTCAGTTTTTTTTTTAAAAACAGAGCCAACTTTTTGGCCAACACAATATAACATGTTGTTGATTGATTTTTGAATACTGAACCAGATGCATATGCCTGGGATAAATGACACTTCTTTGTGTGATATTAAATTTTTATGTTTCTCACAATTAAAATTGAAAAAAAAAAGTGATGATTGTCTTTGTTCATAAGAGATATTGCTCCCTAGTTCTTGTCCTGTGGTTGCGTGTCTCTGGTATCAGGGTGGAAATGTGGGCCTCTAAAGCCAGTTACTAAATGTTTTCTTCTATTTTCTGGAAGGGACTCTGTAGAATTGATATTTCTTTCTTTAAATGACTGGTATTCTTACTTACCTTGATGTTTACCTGGATATTAATATAGGTTCTTTAGCTTTCATTTGATTAATGTTGTATGGTTTATATCTTTTATCATCATTTTAATTTCTCTTTCCTAGGATGATATAAATAATGAAAGTGGGTTTCTTATAGAGAGCATGTAGTTTTTGTGTATTTGAATTTTTGTAATATTCTGACAATATTTGACTAGTGTGTCTAGACCAGACGTTCTCCAGGTTTTTTCCGGTAAAAGGACAGGTAATAAGCAGGGTCTCTGTTGCAGTACTTCCATTCTGCAGTTTCAGCACATAAGCACCAGAGACAATACACAGATAATGGTAACGTCTCTATTCCAAGAAAACTTTATTTACAAAAGCAGGCGGTGAACTGAATTTGGTTCAAAGGCTATAGTTTGCTGAATCCTGTTTTAGTCTATTTATAGTTAACATAGTGATGTGTTGAATTATATCCAATCACTTATTAGATTGTTCTGTTTGCTGCCTCTGTTCTTAATGCCTCTCCATTCTTTTCTGCCTTCCTTTTATAACATGTGATTGCTTTTTAGTATTCTATTTCAATTTATCTGTTGATTTTTAGATATATCCCTTGTATTGTGTGTGCGTGTGTGTGTGTGAGAGAGTGTGTATGTTTGCTCTCAGAGTTAAAATGCAGTTATTTAAATATTTCACAATCGACCTAACACTGATATTTAATGATTTCACATGGGACACAGGAACAGTAGTGATCTAGGTCCCTGTACCTTCCCACACTATGTTACAGGGATCCTGTGCATTACACCTATGTTCCTTATAAACCCCATCAGACAGTGATATAGTCAGTATTTTGCATCCTTGTTGGAGGCAGGACGTGTTGTACTGAGTGATAGGAACTGGGATGAACAGGCCGTTAGTGGGAGGCTCCACGTCCATCTGGGTAGGAAGGACTCCAGGTGAGGTTTGCTGTGGCCCCAGGTGTCAGAAACTCCAGGTTCCCCTCGTGCCTTTGTCTGGCGCCTCCTGGACCTGAGCTTCCCCGTGTGCTTCTCTGCAGAGCCACTGGACCCTGCAGCTCTGTCCTCGGGAATCATGATTATTGCAATACCACCCAGTAGCCGTAGGTCTCGGGGAGGAAAGTGGTCTACAATCATATGATGAAATCTCTCTTTTAGTGGCTGAGCCCTGGGCTGTGAACTCCACACATGCTTCTCCAGAGGGATGGATATCTCTCCCCCTCTCAATGAGAGGAAGGTTGGAAGGGTTGCAGTGGGGCGATCCCTCCTCCAGGCCGGGACAGCCTTCAGGACTGAGCCCTGGCACAATCCCACCTAGAGGGCAGCTTTTGCTCCAGAGAAGGCTCTGGACCCCTTCACAGCGACTGCTCTCCCCTTTCTCTGCCTTGGCAACAGGGATTTTTCTTGGGTTTTCCCAGGGAGAACCTGGTGGGGCTCCTGGTGGTAAAACCCAGAACGGTGTGGGTGTCCCCTGACACTGCGGCCACCAGAAGCTTCTTGACACAGGGGAGTCCTCACTCAGACTCAGTCATACGTCAGTATCATCAAAGTGTGCCTGCCAGCTCACATCCCCAACTGCTCCTGCTCTGGGTGAGCAGATCCTGGTCTGACCCTCTGCATCCTTTGTTTCTCCAGATTTTGAGGTGGTGGTTTGTCTGCATCCTCATTTCTCTATGCCTCCAAGCAAAGTTGATTTTAGTTTGTTCAGCTTTCCCTGACTTTATGGATGGAAGTGAGTCTCAAACTCTGTAATGTCAGAGCTGAACCCAGGAGTTTCATATTTTAAAGAATGAAGAGAGAAAAGCAGCCAGTTCTAGAGAGAGTTAGAGTGAAGTTGCTTAGTCGTGTTGAACTCTTTGTGACCCCATGAACTCTAGCCTGCCAGGCTCCTCTGTCTTTGGGATTTTCCAGGCAAGAATACTAGAGTGGGTTGCCATTTCCTTCTCCAGGGGATCTTCCTGACCCAGGTATCGAACCCAGGTCTCCCACACTGCAAGCAGATTCTTTATCATCTGAGTCACCAGGGGGTACCCAGATACCATTTCTGCTGCTTCTCCTTCCCTTGCGAAGTCCTGCATTTCTTCTATTGATAGATGTTTTCACTGGATGTAGGGCTTAGCAGCAGCAGCAGGACTCCAGTGGACTCCAGTTCTTCAAGCTCTGGAACCACTGGCTGTTCTGTTATTATCTACTTTTATGTTTTCTGATAACTGTGAGGACATTTCACACAATGACACACACAGGGGAACGAACAGTGATTGGAAAGTTCTCACAGTTATTTCAAAGTTATTTTTGTGTATGCTTTTCAGCAGTTTGATTCTGATATATGTAAGCATGACTTTCTCTGAATTTGTCCTGTTTGGGGACTCACTTGATGGCTTGAATACGTAACTCTGTGTTTTGGCAAATTGGAACATGTTAGCAATTATTTTCTTCACCACATTATTCCTTTCTTTCTGGAATTCTGATGACACAAATGCTTGGGTTTTGTTTGTTTCTTTGTATTTTCCCACAGGTCTCTCATCTCTGTTCAGGCTTTTCAGTATTGTTCTTCTGGTTTATTAGAATGGATAATTTTATTAATCTGTTATCAAGGCACTGATGTTTTCCTCTATAAACTTGATTCTGCCTCTGAGACTGGATAGTATTTTTGTCTTTTGGTTATTGTATTTTTAGTTCTAAATTTTCATTTGCTTCTTTTTTTAATCTTCCATTTCTCATTGGAAAAGCTCTTTCCATTTGTTTAAGGAGTGCTCATATTTCTTCTTGGAGCACAGTTATAGCTGTTTCAAAAGTTTGTACGATAATTCCAATATCTGTGTCACCTGGAGTTGGCATCTGTTAATTGGAATTCCCTCTTGCAAGGTATTGAGATGGTGCTGGTTCTTGATGGCATTTAAATTCAGATTGTAACCTGAGTTGCTTAAATATTATATTATATGACTCTGAATCTTGTTTAAACAGGGAAGGTTTGTTTTAGTGGACAGTTGACTTGGGTAGGTACATGCAGCAAGTCCTTGACTTCGTTGCATGGGCTGTGGTCCAGTCCAGTTTCAAAGCCTCTGAAGTGCTGTATGCATCTGTCCTTGTGTCTCTATCCATCAGTCAGTGTGGGACCTGGGCGCTGGTCTGCCCTGGGGACAGTGTGCTGGTTAGTGTCAGAGCATATATGCTTGGGTCAGGGGAACCTAGCAGTAGTTCAGAAATGTCCATATAATTCTCTTTCTTGGTCTCCATTTTCTCTGCTCTCTCTCTGGCATGTTATGACTCTCAGGAGCTTCCCTTTCTCATCCACCCCTCCGCACAGCTTTCTGGCTAAGAAACCTCATGCCTTAGTTTTATTTGTTCTGTGTGCAAAGTGCAGACCCACTGCTGGAGGTCATGCTAAGGGAAAATGTGCAACCCAGGGACACTTATCTCATCTCCATGTGTGATATCAAAGTCTCTGGGAATCCTGAGGGACCAAAGAGAGAGCTGCCCAGTGGACTTCAGGATAGTGTCAGTGAACACTCTCAGAATAAGATGCTTGTGCAGATCTGCATAATGTATGTGTAGTGGTCTCTGCAGTGTATCAAGTGATGGGGTAGGTCATGAAATGTCATTTATAATATGGTCCCATTTTTAGGCATCAGTTCAGTTCAGTCGCTCAGTCATGTCTGACTCTTCGCAACCCCATGAATCGCAGCACGCCAGGCCTCCATGTCCATCACCAACTCCCAAAGTTCACTCAGACTCACATCCATTAAGTCAGTGATGCCATCCAGCCATCTCATCCTCAGTCATCCCCTTCTCCTCCTGCCCCCAAGCCCTCCCAGCATCAGAGTCTTTTCCAATGAGTCAATTCTTTGCATGAGGTGGCCGAAGTACTGGAGTTTCAGCTTTAGCATCATTCCTTCCAAAGAAATCCCAGGGCTGATCTCCTTCAGAATGGACTGGTTGGATCTCCTTGCTGTCCAAGGGACTCTCAAGAGTCTTCTCCAACACCACAGTTCAAAAGCATCAATTCTTCGGCGCTCAGCTAAGGTTAAATATATTTTGTGCCTTATATGTGTGCTTTAGTTTAGACAAAGTTCTAAAAAATGGAAAAGATACAGCATTCATGCTAAAGGTGATTTGCCTGATGATAGAATGTGGATGATTGCACTCTCTTTTCTTTGAGGCGCTGGGTTTTCTGATCTCCTCTCCCTGCCATCAACATGCATCACTCACACAGCTAAACAGATGGGAAGCTTTTAAAACATGGCTTTGTTTGCTGGCATCTTCCTCCCTGGGTGCGTGTCTGGGTGAGAAGGGCCCCTGAATCTTCCCATCTTTGTGAAATGCACGTACATTATCTCTCACTAGCAGAGCAGAGATCACAAAAATCCAATCAAAACAGCAGTTAGACGAGACACAGACATGCAAGCACAAGGAGAATCTCAGCAAGTGTCAAGAGTCTTGTCTGCACACCAGCTTTAACATCTCAGTGTTTTTATCCGTGGACTAAAATGATCTGAGTGAATAATTCCCAGTTAATTTATACTTGCTTTGAGAATATGTTAATTTTCCATTTTAATTAGTGATTTCATCCCAGGAGAATTATGTTTTAAAAATGTCTGCCTTTGGCAAATAGTACAACAGTTGGGCTCCCCGATTCACAGTGGCTGGTGGAGCAATAGAGCAGGTTGTTCTTTGCCGGGTGTGGGAGGCAGACCTGGGAAGGCACCTCGGAGGGGCCTCCATACGTCTCACAGCCCCTCGTTCACTGTTTCTGTCTTCACCTTCTTTACTGGACCTTAAGACAAATGGGGTGAACTAACCACACTAAAAAGATGACATGTCATTTATCTGCACATGGATTCCATCTAGTTTTATTAATTTTTTATTCACCTTTTTATTCCCGTTTCTCTCATGCTGTTACAGAATCATAGAACTGTGTTTGCATGCGTGCAGGCTCAGTTGCTTCAATCGTGTCCAACTCTTTGTGACCCCAGGGACCACAGCCCACCAGGCTCCTCCGTCTGTGGGATTATCCAGGCAAGAATATTGGAGTGGGTGGCCATGCCCTCCTCCTGGGGATCCTCCCAACCCAGGGATTGAATTTGCTTCTCCTGCATCTCCTGCGTGGCAGGTGGATTCTTTACCACTGAGCCACCCGGGAAGCCCCAAAACTGTGTTTACTAGTATCTTAAAAATTTTTTAATTGAAAGTTTACCTTATTGGTGTGTTTATTGAGACTCTTTTGTAAGATTTTGTTTTAAAGAAAATCCTTGAACAGTGTTTAAGGACTATCTTTTTTTTGAATGTGGTCTTGCAAAATGCCAACTGTTCTTTTGCAGGCTTATATATTGAAATAAATACTGACAGCATTGTGTTATGTATATCATTCTATTTATGACACTGTAGCGTTTTACAAATAATTATGTTTTGAGCAGATGCTCATGTTGCTAAGTGCACAGTGACTCCACTGGTTTTCTCAGCTGCATTGTGCTTAGGGGTGGGGGTGGGTGCCCACCACGTTTTCCCCCCACATCCCCAGGAAGCCTCCAACTCCCAGCTGCCACACACAAGCTCAGAGAACATCCTCTTATGTTTCCCGCATGGACCCGTGTCAGTATCTCTCCAGGCACATGCTGGAGGACAGGGGACAGCGAGCCCCCGTTACTGCCTGCTCTCCCCACAGACCACAGGGTCGACAATTGGAGTCCCCAGGCTGGGGGAAGACCCTTGGCTGGGAAGTGATATTTCACATTACAGAAACCTCTTCTATAAAGACGTATGCAGGTTAGGGTCCAAAGTGCTTGTTTAGACTTATAGCTGACACTTCAGAGAGACAAGACATACCCAAGTCATTCCAAGTAGAATTGTCACATTTAGCAAATAAAATATGGGATGCCAGTTAATGCTAATTTCAGATAAATAGCAAGTAATTTTACTCTCAGTATGCCCCATTGGGTTTGTTCCTAAATAGGGTGGGGGGTCTATTAGGAGGAGGATGGCACATGGATGGGGCACCCCTGTGATACTCCCTTCAGCCTCTGAACGCAGCCCACCCCAGTGGGTGGGGTGACCACAGTGACAGGAACAGCGGAAGAATAAGCACCTTAGATGTGCTGTGAAAACCTTCTCCTGCTGCACGTGTCTCCCTGGAAGTTTCTCTGTGAGTGGAGAATGAAGTGTGGCCTACAGTTGGTTGGTGTGGCAGAGAAATGATATTTTCAGTGTGGATGGATGGTTCTTGAGCGTGTGTCTGTGCAGATGAGAAGCCAGCAGAGGGGAGGCAGGTGGAGGTGAGGAAGCGCAGGTCTCTGCAGGGCAAGAGGGAAGAGGCGGGAGGGGAGTGTCGGAGGGCTTGGCCCAAGGAGAAGAACAGGTTTGAGCTGGAGGCAAGTGGCAAAGGTGGGTGGAAGCTTCTGGGTTGGTGGACACCTGGCGACTTGGGGAAATGCTTTCTTGGGGAGGTCATGGAAGCTCCGCCCCCTTCCACATACCCCACCCTACACATCTCTTCCATCTGACTGTTCCTGGTTGTATCCTTTTATAATAAACCACTACTCTAGTTCTTTTAAATCAACTCTATGTGAACCAGCTTATTTGAACTTTATTTCTGCCCTTTCAAGGAGTAAACTGGAATATATTGCAAATGTAGAATTAGCAGCTATGCAGTTACCCAAGTAGCTAGCTTTTGATCAGTATCTCGATTTTATTACTTTGAAAAATGATACGCCTGTATGATACAATCAAAAATGAGGAAATGTTTCATATTGTGCCATTAACAGTTCAGAAATCACAAATGCGGAAATGAAAACTGTTACGAACCAGAATGTTGACAGCCTCTTCTGCTTTTCTGTTATGCTGGGTACTATTCCTATAATCAGATAATTAGCAGGAATAGCAATGGAAATGGGAGCAGTAAAAATAGATAAGAAGTTTCCGGAACATCTAAGAGACGCCAAAAATGGTTTTACTACAAGTGATGCGCTGGGAGCTGGCAGCTTCAGCTTTCAAAGTCTTCTTCACTCCTGTTGACAGAAACATGGATCTGGGAACTCCTTTACATCATATTTGGACATATCAGTCCTACGTGTTCCATGGGATTTTCCAGGCAAGAGTAATGGAGTGGGGTGCCATTGCCTTCTACTGCTGTCTTAGGACATGTAAAGGCAAGAAAACTGGATGTGTGTTTTGAATATAAAGAAAAAATAATGAGCAAAGCTTCGTTGGGTAAATCTCTTCTAGATGTAATATCAGACCCTGATGCAGGCAATCCAGGAGATAAATGAGGCATTTCTTATCTGTCATGTAAGTGCACAGCAAACAGTTTCTGAGGCTGATTTGGAGCCACACCAAAAAGCTGGAACTGACGCAGGATGCAACCTTAGTTCCTTACAATATATCAAACAGCGGAAGGCTTTTGCTGGCATGGCTTCAGCTCCTGCCATCTCAGGCATTGCCAAACGAGTCCCCAAACAAGAGCGCAGTGTATGACGCAAGAGCGACACAGGCGGCGCGGAAACAGCACAACCTACCTGTCTTCAGGGCCACGAAGTCAAGCGGTGAAACCGGTGACTGTGGATATTTTGATCCCAGATGCTGCCAGGCAGTGACAGCTCAGTTCTGAGAAACAAAAATCCATTCCAAGAAGCAATTGTTCTTGTGTTGGGAGAAGGCAGCTACATTGAATTTCAGAAGCTTGTTGACAACAGAAAGGGGAAATGAGGGAAACATGTTTCATAGGCTGCTGCTGACTTTTTCATACTGCACAGTTCATGAAACAGCTGTCACAACTTGGGAAAAAAGGAGAGGCCTGGAGTTTAATCACCAGGAGGAGCTCCCCAAACTGCTGTCTGTGTCTCCCCAGACCCAGATCCCATCCCATCAACTGTAGTTTAATTTACAGCTTGAGTTGATGCAGTGAGGCTCGGTGCACTGCCCTCCCCGGCCCCCCACTTTGTCATGAGGGTCTTTATTTCCTTCCTAGCAAATCACCCTTTGATTCTTGTTCAGCTTTAATGAGTCCTCCTGACAGTGGTGATGACATGACAGAATTAATTCCTGACTTGACATCGATGGTTTCCATCTTTGATTCCTTGTATCCCCAGGACACCTCCAGGCATGTTGGTGCCTTAATTCATCTTCGGTGGCTTGACAAAGGGATCACCCTGCATGGGGGCAGCTCCATGTCACACATCCCACAGCACAGCCCTCATTGGGCCAGGTAGGACCAGAGTTCAGAGCTGCTTTTTAAGGGGCTGTCATCAGGACACCAGGGGTGAGTTCATGTGCCTCACAGGCCTGTGTCAACCTCCAGCCACTGTCAAGTGGAAGCTGTTGCGATTGCTGTGGACACAAATGGCCTGTATCACATATCTATTGTTTGCAGTGTCATTTATTCCCTCTGCTTCTTCTTCTTTTTTTTTTTTTTACTTTATTTTACTTTACAATACCATATTGGTTTTGCCATACATTGACATGAATCCACCATGGGTGTTATTCCCTCTGCTTCTTAAAGAAACCCTGATTTTGCTTCAGGAAACCACACCTTCCCCACCTTGAGTTCTTATGCATGCTTGCTAAATTGCTTTAGTCATGTTCGACTCTTTGTGACACCATGGACTGTAGCTCACCAGGCTCCTCGGCCCATGGGATTCTCCAGGCAGGAATACTGAAGTAGATTGCCATGCCCTCCTCTAGGGGAACTTCCCAGCCCAGGGGCTGAACCCACGTCTCCTGTAGGCTTTTGTACTGCAGGCAGTTCTTTACTGCTGAGCCACCAGGGAAGCCCTGGGTTCTTATAACACCTTGGGAGTTGGTTTCTCCTCGACCTAAGCATTCTACAGTGAGATCTTCATGTTTCCCTACAGAAAGAGAGTGATTTGGGGACAAGCATTTCCAAAGTCAGAGCATCACAGGCAATGAGACACAACCCCAGTCACCTTGCTGGGCCATTTGAGGAACAGATGAAAGATGCATACAAATTCCCCCAGTGCAAGTAAACTCTACCCTGAGTGGGGATGGGGAGGCCATTGTCTCTCAGGCTGTCTCTGCTCTGAGGCAGAAGCTGAATGGCAGGTGTGCTCCTGAAGCCCCACCTCCCAGCTCAGAGCTGCAGCTCACCTGTCTAACGGGCCCCTTTATTACCTGGGCCAAGGCCTCTCCACATCTGGTCTTAAGCAATCTCTTTGGCTCAGCAGATGGAAAGGCTTCAGAAAATCTCCTTGGAGAGAGAATGAATGGAAATTGCGATGGAGCTCTGAGTTAAACCCACTCAGATGCAGACTGTTGTGTGTTCACAGGACTCCCTGTCTTTCCGGGGAGAGACCAGTGGAAACAGACTGAGTGGACGAAGGTGTTTGTGGCCCCATGGAATGAGAATGCGTTAATGGTCTCATCTGGGAATAACTCTGCTCCTGTGAGCACTCCATCCCCACCTGCTCAACCGTGTCTGCTCTTCTCCCATCTCTCTCGCAATTAGATCGTGCAGGATGCCAGCTGCAAAGATAGTCCTGGAGCAGGAGCACCGATGCTGCCTGTGGGAATGAGACACTGGCACAATTCCGGCCCCCAGCTCAGTTTTGAGCTCTCGATGGAGGGTCAGTGGGGACACAGCCATGCTCACTGGTCACGGTTTCATGGCATTCAAGTTCTCTGTTTATCAGTCCCCACACTTTAACCTGTCTCGCGGAACTTTTCATTTGCTCTTCATTCTGCCAAGAATGTTCTTCCTGATACATTAACACGTCTGATTCCTTCCTTATCTCCTTCCGTTCTCAGCACAAAAGTCAGTTCACAGAGACCTCCCCTGGCCCCACGGAAGTGATCCTCACATTATCCCCCATCTCATCATTGTTCTTATTCCTGTTGTAGCAGTTGTCACTATCTAAAACCATCTTGGCTTTCTTCTAATTTTATTGTTTGTTGTCTGTTTCCGAAGAGGTCAAGAACCTTGTCATCCTCCACCACCATTTATCAGCAGTATCAGGGACACAGAGGCTGACGATGGAACTCCCGAGGGCCTGAAGGAACCGGTGGATGATAACCGCTTTCATGAGTCTAATGGAGCAGCTCTGCTGGGTTTCTCTCCTCCAGCCTGAAGTTTCCTCCCTCCTCACAGGACTATGGAGGCGAGGGCAGCTGCTCCCAAGTGAGGAGGCTGGAGAAGGGTCAGGACGTCACCTGCGGTTTCCCCAACTCGGTGCCCCTCCTCCCAGCCCAGCTGTCCCTCTCCCTCCTCATCTCTCCATCTGTCCTCTGCTTCTCCCATCTCCTCCCAGCTCAGCTGCTCCCGGGACTCGGGTGAGCAGCCCCTTGGCCCACCCTGAAGCGACTGAACCTCCCCCTTTGAACCCACCCTCCCGGTTCAAGATGATGTCAGACCCAGAACAGCCTCCTCAGCTCCAGGGCAAACCATACTTCTTGGTAAAGAAAACACAATTGGTTTCGTTCCTCCAGAGCTCTAAAGCAAATTTGACATTTGTTACACTGCACATAACCATTTCTCCCAAAGCCTGCTCAGCTGGCACAGATTTCTAAGGCATCAACTCAAGTGTGTAAAATAACATGATTCTTTTATAACTAAATATAGTTTCTCTCTAGAGCCCTCACTCTGCTTAATGGCAGAAAACAGTAGACTCAGTTCCAGGTGAATGGCATCAATGCGGGATATCTAGACAGTTGGGGACTTTTCTTCCTCTCCTCGTGGGTGCCTCTAAGCGGGCTTACATGGGGTGGAGGTGGGACTCCAGCATCACCTCCCTTGCTGACACCTGCTGATGGTTCTCATCCCTGTCTGGGGTCTGCTCCTACAATACTGTCTCAGTGTGCCTGGTGTCACAGCCCCTGCCTCAGTACAGCTCTCCTCATGCCCCGTCCCTTGCTTTGCTGTAGGACTTTGTCTTATAAGGGACATGGGTGCACCATGTTCTCCTCCACATACAGGGATGTGAGGGCCCAAACGGTTTCTCGTGGGTCCCCTTTGCCCTGAGGCCCCATCAGCCACCTCCTCTCTCTGTGCCCTCACTCTGGCTGTGGGGAGTCCTGTGCGGTCACTGCTTCCAGTATCCTGGGCAGGAAGCAAATCCAATTCTCCTCTGTGTTCAGAGTGATTTATCTGGGGTGCCTGACACTCTCCATTTCAGAGCTGACGTGGAGGTTGGGTGCAAGGCCCCTTCTCATGTCTCTCATCTTTCTTCTGAATTATTCTCTTCCCCAACCCAGAGTAATCTCGACCTATTTGGGCTGAGAAGCAACTGTCTTTGAAGGTATTCTCCCAGGGTTCTCTGTGTTACAGCAGGATGATGTACTTGAGACAAATCTCTTATATACAGTCATATTACTCCTTAGTTCTCTGTTTCTCCTACAGGACTTCCCCTGGATCAAAAGCCTCCAGCACAATGACCAGGTGTGGGAGCATGGTGGTAAAAGAGAAGCCCATGGCAAAAATATCCTGCCACTGGGATATCAGTGACCTTCCCATTGTGGAATTACAAGCCCTGAAAACTGCTCTGGGGTGACCCAGCACCTGAACCAGAGCTGATTCCCCCCAACGCCCGCCCCAGCCCCAAGCCTCAGCTCAGAAGGTACCTTGATGTGGAACTGGTGCTGCTTAGGGAGCATCCAGACAGTGTCATGAGTCTGGTCGTGGGGTCCCCAGGCCTCCTTGGAAGGGGTGGGAGCAGCAGGAGGCTCCAGGCTCCTGGGAGCACGCGGAAGGGGCAGAGACTGACAGGGACCGTGGAGAAGCCCTGGGGAAGGAGGAGGAATCACAGAGACCTGCAAGGACCAAAGTCTGAGGGACTCATGGGAGTGATGACCTCCCTGTGATGTCATTACTTTGTCATCCCCTTGTGATGACATTGTGCTCCTCTTCCAGAATGTCACAGCATCTTGTGACCCCACACCAGTCAGCATCTTAGACAGTGATTTGAACTGATCAGGCAGAAAGCGAGTGTAGGTATAGGGTCCTGGGATGAGCACTGAATGGGTGGGAGGATGGAAGGTCAGGGCTGGAACAATGACCTGATGGGGCCAGATGCAGACCCGGCCACCTTTGCTGCCACTGCCAAGCCCCTGGCATACCCTGGATGCAGGGGCATGGGAAAGGGCTTGAGTGTTCTGATTCAGCTCATAATTATATGTCTGGAAATTTGCCAAACATATGAATGTATTCCAAAGGTCTTGAATACAAACAAGAAAAAAGGTTGCCCACATCACCTTTGCAGAACTTAGAATACCAGGGAAGAAGGGGAAGGGGATCCTCGATGGGCTGAACTGACATCTCCACCAAAGACACAAAGGAGAGACTCAAAAAGAAATGAGCTTCAGTTATGCAAAAGTGAAAGTGTTAGTCACTCAGTCCTGTCTGATCCCCCCTCAGTCTTTTGTGACCCCCATGGACTGTAGCCTTCAGGCTCCTTTGCCCATGGGATTCTCCAGGCAAGAATACTGGAGTGGATTGCCATGCCCTCCTCTAGGGGATCTTTCCAACCCAGGGATTGAACCCAGGTCTTCTGCATTGATGCCAGATTCTTTACTGTCTGAGCCACCAGGGAATCCCTTATGGAAAGGCAGCCCTAAATGGTATTTTCTAGCACACCTAAGATCATAGACTGAGATCCATACTTAATGTACTTTATATCCCAAGCCAACAAACTGGAAAATTCTGAAAGAGATGGGAATACCAGACCACTTGACCTGCCTCCTGAGAAATTTGTGTGCAGGTCAAGAAGCAACAGTAGGAACTGGACATGGAAAAACAGACTGGTTCCAAATTGGGAAAGGAGTACCTCAAGGCTGTATACTGTCACCATGCTTATTTAACTTATGCAGAGTACATCATGATAAACACTGGGCTGGATGAAGCACAAGCTGGGATCAAGATTGCTGGGAGAAATATCAAAAACCTCAGATATGTAGATGACACCACCCTTATGGCAGAAAGAGCCTCTTGATGAAAGTGAAAAAGGAGAGTGAAAAAGCTGGCTTAAAACTCAACATTCAGAAAAGCAAGATCATGGCATCTGGTCCCATCACTTCATGGCAAATATATGAGGAAACAATAGAAACAGTGAGTGACTTTATTTTTGGGGGCTCCAAAATCACTGCAGATGGTAAAATTAAAAGACATGTGCTCCTTGGAAGAAAAGCTATGACTAACCTAGACAGCATATTAAAAAGTAGAGACATTACTTTGCCAACAAAGTTCTGTCTTGTCAAAGCTATGATTTTTCCAGTAGTCATGTATGGATGTGAGAGTTGGACTATCAAGAAAGCTGTGTGCCAAAGAATTGATGCTTTTCAACTGTGGTGTTGGAGAAGGCTCTTGAGAGTACCTTGGACTGCAAGGAGATCCAACCAGTCCATCCTAAAGGAAATCAGTCCTGAATATTCATTGGAAAGACTGATGCTGCGATACTTTGTCCACCTGATGAGAAGAACTGACTCATTGGAAAAGACCCTGATGCTGGGAAAGATAGGAGGAGAAGGGGAAGACAGAGAATGAGATGGTTGAATGGCATCACCAACATGATGGACATGAGTTTGAGTAGGCTCCGGGAGTTGGGGGTGGACAGGGAAGCCTGGCGTGCTGCAGTCCGTGGGGTTGCAAAAAGTCAGACACGACTGAGCAACTGAGCTGAACTGAACTGATTCCAAACCAGCCATTGTGACAGAGTGAGTCTAGCCCAGAATCCCAGCTCCCTGGACAAGTATCCCCTCATGACCTTCTGGACACAGAGCCCATATGGAAGCTCCAGGAACATAACTGCTCTTTAGCGAATCTAGAGCAACTGCTGTTTCCAGCTGCTGAAAGTCTGCAGGGTCACTGCCCAGGGGAGGACCATTAACTTGAATGAAGAGGGAGAACCCCAGAGAAATTTCCCCAAGTCCCTGTGGAGGCTGAGGGCAGGTTTGTTGGGACAGTGAGGATACAGCCTCCGCCACTTAGCAGATCTTGCTGGGGCCCCTGCCCCTTACTCTGGAGGAAATGCCTGTAGACCTTATGAACACAACAATGGCATCATATGTGGGTTAAGATTCATCCCCTTAGCCCCTGTGACTCTGCAATTTGCACAATTTCCCATCAGTCTGACTGGGCTTCTAGTCCATTCTTGGTGTCTATCTAGGGCTTCCCTAGTGGCTTAGCTGGTAAAGGATCGGCCTGCAATGTGGGAGACCTGGGTTGGGAAGATCCCCTGCAGAAGGGAACAGCTACCCACTCTGGTATTCTAGCCTGGAGATTTCCATGGACCATATAGTCCATGGTGTCACGAAGAGTCGGACACGACTGAGCGACTTTCACTTCACTTCATCTTGGGTTCTCCTGAACTCCTTGGCTGGGAGCCTGGGGTTGAGAGGGCTCTTCCTTTGCTCCCCTTAAGGAGGGGCAGCACAGTGGGGTTTGGGGGAGTGAAGAGAAAATGGCAGAAAGGAAAAGGAAGCTGCCTGAGTCACTTCCAGGGCCCCAGTTGGGTGCTAAACATTGTCCTAGCCCCCATTCTTCACCCTGGGCAGTGGGAGATGGTGGGTCTGAGCTAGGGAGGGCCCTGTGGCCAGGCTCCCCACACTCTGTGTAAGGGCTGTGGGGCCATCATAGTCTCTCAGCTACTCAGACGGACCTTTAGATAAACATATACACATGTGTACAGATGTACACATGCTGTACAAGGGGTGGGTGGACTGGGGCAGGCAGTGATCAAGAGAAGCCTTCTGGAAATATCATCAGGGAACTGAGGGTTAAGGGCCTATTTTACGAAAGAAACCCACCACAGCAGAGGTCAGATACCAGCTCCCTCTGCATTTACATGGGACAGTGACAGGATTTCCCTGTGCAGAAAGTCAGGGGACTCTGGAGCCAGACCAGTCGGGCTCACGCCCTGCCCCCTTACTGGCCCTGTGCTTTACTGGGGGTCTTTGTGCCCCAGTTTCCACATCTATAGGAGGGGGACGGAAGCATCACCTACCCCACAGAACCGCTGGGAGGATCAATAAGATCATTCACAGGACATTTAATTCCCACTAGGGGGCGACAGACTGTGTTCCGTAAAGGTCCACCATTATTATCTGATGCTTTTACTTCATAAGGAAAGAAGAAAGTAAAGATGGTATGGACATGAGTCTGAGTGAACTTCGGGAGTTGGTGATGGACAGGGAGGCCTGGCGTGCTGTGATTCATGGGGTCACAAAGAGTCGGACACGACTGAGAGACTGAACTGAACTGGATACAATGCTTGGGAGGCTCTGATAAGGCTCGACTCTCAGAGGCCCCCTGTCTGCCAGCAGCCCTGGGTGCACAGGTGGGTAGGGAGAGCCCGCCGCCCTCTGCTTCAGCGTGGGTGGGCAGTTCTGGAAGGATGACAGGGAATTCCAGCCTCCAGTTCTACCTCCAGATGCAGCCCCATCACAGAACCAAGAGTCTGGCTGAGGGATGCTGCGCTGAGGCCCTAGGCCCCCGGCCACCTCCCCTTCCATCTCCTCCCTCCCCTCACCCCTCTCCTCTGCCTCAGGGACTCCCAGTGGCTCCCACATGGGGTCTCTGTGCTCCGCTGCCATGTCTGCCTCCTCCCCGGCCCCTTGTGTCTGGCTGATGATCAGCCTCTGACACCCTGTCTACTTTCTGCACTTGCTTTTTTTATACCGGCACCATGAGCTAGGGTCCCTTCTCCAGCCTCGCATCCATCCCTCCTCAGAGCAAGGCCTCTCTGGGTGGAGAAAGCACAAAATGAGGAGGAGGGAGGGGATGGAATGAGATACACAGAGAGGGCAGAGGAAGAAAGGAAAACGATGCTACATCTGTGGAAGGAAACATCCTTCTGGGCCCAGGACTTGGCTTCCAGCATCACAGCCCCTGGGAGTCAGGCGGAAATAAGGTCTCAGGGCAAGGGGAAGGGGGAACGTCCTCCACCAAGTGCTCCCTGAGTCTGGGACCCGTGGGGCTCCTGCCCAGCGCAGGCACTTGCAGGAGGAGCAGTGGGAGGGCGAGGGGACACCATGGGGGCTGCCACGCCCAGCCCAGGAGACGCGGAGGCTGGCCTGCTGAAGCAAACAGGCAGCGTGTGTTATTCTTACCGCAGACCAGAACTATGTTCCCTGTTGAAATGCTTGGCTCCACAGCTGCTGAAAATCCCCTGGTACTTGGAGACAAATGATGCAAGTCAGGCGGGGCTGATGGCCTGCGCTGGGGCCAGGCAAGAGCTGACTGATGTGGGCTCTGTCCCCAGCTCATCCATCACGCCGCAGGGGACTCCCGAGGGGCCGCTGGGCTCTCACACAATGGTGTTTACATTTGAACATGGTTGTGAAACTTCCAGAAAAAAAGAGAGGGGTGGTGGGGCTCACTGCACTGGGCAATTGGGCTGCTGACCTGGGCAGCGGAAGATGGGCTTCAGGGCCCCGCCTCGTGAGCTGAGCCAAGTCGCAGAAGACGGGCAGGGGATGGGGGACAGTCCCCAGTGCCTGACGCAGCAACGCCTCCCTTGGGAGAGAGGAGGACGGCCACCTAAGTGGTTCCACAGGCCTGTCCCGGGGGATGTCCACTGGGGCCTCACCCCACCCCACCCCCAGAAATTGTGTGGATTCAGTCAAACACATCTGACGGCAGGACCCTGCTCTCTTGTTCTTCCCTCACAGATGAGATGCTTTGCCCTGAACAGGCCAGGCTGATGCGGAAGTAGGGGGCAGGTCCAGAGCAGGGAGAGGGGCACTTGGGCCCATCCCCCCGCCCAAAGCCAGGAGGAAAGCGCAGCCGCAGAGGCCCCTGGGGGGAGCTCTCTGCTGAGGCAGCTGCCAAGCCTGGCTAAAGCAGCCAGAGCACCTGTTTAATCTCGGGAAGAAGACTGTGAGTGGAGTTGTTTGCTCTAACACGCCCCATTAAATATTCCTGGAATCCAAATGCAAAAGGAAAAAATAGACCTCTTTGAAGTTCCAGGCAAAGGGAGAGCTGAGGGGGGCGGTCAGTCCAGGTACAGCTGGGTGCTCTGGAAGGAGAGGCTGCCTCCCCTGGTGGCATGGGGCTTGGCCAGCCAGGGTTCCAGGGCTGGGTGAGGGTATTACGCAGCTCCTCCCCTGCCCTCTAACTGGCTGTGTCTGGGCAACAGTTAGTCCTTGGATTTGTAGAAGTAGGGGGAGAACATTTCAGGCAAAGACGGGCTCGATAAAGGACAGAAATGGTATGGAACTAACAGAAGCAGAAGATATTAAGAAGAGATGACAAGAATACACAGAAGAACTGGACAAAAAAGATCTTCACGACCAAGATAATCACGATGGTGTGATCACTCACCTAGAGCCAGACATCTTGGAATGTGAAGTCAAGTGGGCCTTAGAAAGCATCACTACGAACAAAGCTGGTGGAGGTGATGGAATTCCAGTGGAGCTATTTCAAATCCTGAAAGATGATGCTGTGAAAGTGCTGCACTCAATATGCCAGCAAATTTGGAAAACTCAGCAGTGGCCACAGGACTGGAAAAGGTCAGTTTTCATTCCAATCCCAAAGAAAGGCAATGCCAAAGAATGCTTGGTGGGTAAGGGTATCAGCAAACAGCTTAGAGGCAAACCGGAAGTAGTACCTGTAATTTCCTCTTTAATTTCATTTGCTACAAGTTGGTCACGCAACCATACCTTGCTGCAAGGGAGGCTGGAAACTATAGTCTATCCTGGAAGAACCGGCATCTAGCTGAACCTGGAGGGCGCTACCGTTCCTGCACAAAGCACGTGAATGAACTTTGGGGCCAGACACTATCACAGAGGTCGGCCCAGAGGATGTTTCCAAGCCTTGAGAGTGCTTTCCTTTTATAACTAAATAATTCGAGGTAAATGAGAGTAAATTTGAGAGAGTCGGTTCAGCTGGGTACAGTGATCCCCAACAAGATTAGAAAGCACACTCAGATGATTTCAAACAAGCAAAATTACAGGTCCATGAGATCCATAAATAATTGGATGATTCAGATTTAAAATTTCAATACAAAAAGGCAACAGCCAGTTCCATAGAGAAGGGAGATGCAAACTGCTTTTTATTTAATAAAACATTTACGCCATGGCAGCCAGGAGGGTCCACAAGGAATGCTTGATGATATTTTAAGTAGTTTTTGTGCTGCTCCACTTTCTTTAACAGTCATTACTTTTATTATTTGTCAGAATGACAAGCCATTTAATGCATTTCATAAAATCCATGTGTCAACTGTCTTTTCTCTCAATGCCAATCTAAAGACATTGTTTCCTGGAAAAGTCCTTCACTTCCATGATCTCTGACACCACCTGGTGAAGCTTCTTGTGGGGAAGACAGGATTCTGTGTCCAAATACTTACAGAATTCTAACCATCAAGACATGAGACCCCTCGTCTCAACATGCACCAGACCCAGGCTCTATGCAGGGAAGCGCCATTAGAAAGGAGTATTGGGATGCAGAATTAGTCTAACTCCTGTCTTGCCGAGACATTTAAAAATGAACATTCCCCATATTTGTACACTCACAAGTCAATGCTCACTACTGTGGAAGGTCAAATCTCTTTTTGTGGGTGATTTTAGGGGACAGTAACCTCTAACTTGCCTTTCATTTCTAGGAACAGTTGTCCACCTGAGTGTCAGATAAACGTGTCTCAACAATACAGTCCAGGAATGCAATAATGTATTTTCAGTACTCAGCCATCCACCTCATCTTTTTGAAAGAGCATTGACATTTATGTTGCAGACACCTGAATCTGTCTTTGAGAGACAGCTCCTGAAAGGGCTCCAGGAAGACTGATACATAGACACCTGGGCCCAAATCTGGGATGATGATCTAGAAATTAAAAACACAGGGATACTTTTTTTAAAAGTTGGAGTATAGTTGCTGTACATTGTTGTGTCAGTTTCTGCTGTACAGTAAAGTGAATCAGCCATATGTATACATATGTCTCCTCTTTGGATTTCTTTCCCGTTTAGGTCACCACAGAGCACTGTGTAGTGTTCCCTGTGCTACACAGTTCACTTCAGTTCAGTCGCTCAGTCGTGTCCGACTCTTTGTGACCCCAGGAATCGCAGCATGCCAGGCCTCCCTGTCCATCACCAACTCCCGGAGTTCACTCAGACTCACGTCCATCAAGTCAGTGATGCCATCCAGCCATCTCATCCTCTGTCGTCCCCTTCTCCTCCTGCCCCCGATCCCTCCCAGCATCAGAGTCTTTTCCAATGAGTCAGCTCTTCGCATGAGGTGGCCAAAGTACTGGAGTTTCAGCTTTAGCATCATTCCCTCCAAAGAAATCTCAGGGCTGATCTCCTTCAGAATGGACTGGTTGGATCTCCTTGCAGTCCAAGGGACTCTCAAGAGTCTTCTCCAATACCACAGTTCAAAAGCATCAATTCTTCAGTGCTCAGCTTTCTTCACAGTCCAACTCTCACATCCATATGTGACCACTGTTACACAGTAGGTTTGAATTAGTTATCTATTTTATACAGAATTGTGTATATACATCAATCTCCCAATTCATCCAATGCCCAACTTCCCCTTTGGTATCCATACATCTGTTCTCTTTGTCTGTGTCTCTTCTGCTTTGCAAGTAAGATCATCTTTACCATTTTCTAGATTCCACAGATATACCTTAATATACAATATTTCTTTTTCTCTTTCTGACTTCACTCTGTATGACAGTCTCTAGGTCCATCTCCATCTCTGCAAATGACACAATTTTGTACCTTTTTGTAGCTAATATTCCATTGTATATATGAACCACATCTTTATCCATTCCTCCGTTAATGGATAGTTAGATGCTTCCATATTCTGGCTATTGTAAGCAGTGTTATAAACACCTCAATGCATGTGTCTTTTCCAATTACTGTTTTTTGTTTTTTTTTGTGTGTGGGTGTATGTATTTATCCAGGAATGGAATTTCTGGGTCTATTTTTAGTTTTTTGAGAAACCTACAAACCTGGTGGCTCAGCAGTAAAGAATCTGCCTACAGTGCAGGGACTGTCTGCAATACAGGAGACATGAGTTTGATCCCTGGTTCTGGAAGATCATCTGAAGAAAGAAATGGCAACCCACTCCAGTATTCTTGCTTGGGACGTTCCGTGGTCAGAGGAGCCTGGTAGGTACAGTCCATGAGGTCACAAAAGTCAGACACGACTTAACAACTAAATCACAGTGGCTACACCAATTTATATTCCCACCAACAGTGTACGAGGGTTCTTTTCTTCACATCCTTGCCAATATTTGTGTTCTTTTTGATGATAGCACTCTGACTGGTGTGAAGTGATATCTCTTTGTGGTTTTGACTTGCATTTCTCTGAGGATTAGTGATGTTGAGCATCTTCTCATGTGCCTGTTGACCATCTGCATTTCCTCTTTGCTAAAATGTTTATTCATGTGTTCTGCTGGTTTTTAAATTGAGTTTTCTTCAGTGTTGAGTTGTATGAGTTGTTTATATATGCTGGATATTGATACCTCATCAGTCATATCATTTGCAACTATTTTCTCCCATTCAATAGATTATCTTTTTGTTTTGTCTATGGTTTCCTTTGCTGCACGAAAGCTTCTGAGTTTAATTAGGTCCCACTTGCTTATTTTTGCTTTTATTTCCTTTACTTTAAAAGATGGATCAAAAGTACTGTGGTTTATGTCAAAGACTCTCCTATCTATTTTGTTTTCCAGTAGGAGTTTTAGAGTATTGGTTTTACATTTAGGACTTTTACCCATTTTGAGTTTATTTTTGTGTATGGTGTTATAGGATGTTCTAATTTCATTCTTTTACATGTAGCTGTCTGGTTTTCCCAGCACCACTTATTAAAGAGACTCTCTTCTCTCCATTGTATTTTCTTGCCTCTTTTGTCATAGATTAATTGACCATAAGTGCCTGACTTTATTTCTGGGCTTTCTATCCTATTGTCTGGTTTTATACCAGTACTGTGGTACATTACTGTGTTGATTACTGTAGCTTTGTAATATAGTCTAAAGTCAAGGAGCATGATTCTTTCAGTTCTGTTTTTTATTAAGATTGTTTTGGCCATTCTTTTTTTTCCATATAAAATTTAAAATTATTTATTCCATTTCTATGAAAAATACCATTTGCATTTTGATAGGGATGGCATTGAATCTATAGACTGCCTTGGCTAAGTACCTCTTTTTCCTCTGTGTTTATACGTATTTATTCTGTTCCTTCCCACTTCAGGGGCTAGCAAGAGTGGGAAGTCTACCCCTGGGATCATCTGAATGACAAGTGAGAAAGCAATGTGTCTGGAAGCCAGAGACAGCTGTTGCCTGGAGAAAGCATCTACGTGTAGGATCTGTGGCTTTAGAGAAATACAGCCTCTTCCAGAGCCACAGGCAAGCAGGAGAGAAGCAGAATACCCCTGCTTTTCTCTCCTGCCACCCTCCAATCTCCTGCCACTGAATGCAACCTGAAGGTGAAGAAGTGCTTTGAGGCAGAGTTGGGACCAGTTTTTCTAGATAGATCAGGTCAGGAAAGAGTGAAGGGTGGAATTCTTAAGACACAGAGAATACCTAGCTCAGAACCCTTCCTCGTTGTCCTTGATCAACAAATGCCCTCTTGACTTCTGGCAGGTGAAATTGTGTTTCTGTTGCCTGAAACCAAGAGATCAGACAATTTAGTCTATTTCCATGACTGTCTCCCTATTGAGAAGACAATCTCAATCTCCTTATTGAGCTGTAATTTCTAAAGGGCCATACCTAGCCCAGGGCCTGGTATATAGTAAGTGCTCAGCAACACTTATTGAACGGCTGGTTGGACAATAAAATTTGGATGGACAGTCAAATCTAAGGCAGTGGCTATGACATCCTTATAGATGCTGCAGGATGGTTGACAATACTTTACCTGGTTACATCACCAGTCCTTAGGTGAAAAGAACATCTTTTATCTCTGTTGTTTTGTTATAATAGAGTGAGGGAAGAGGCTGGGGAAGCTGTCACAGAGCTGCTTTTATAGAGGCTACTGCTCAACAGTGTACTGGGCTTTTGGCATCATTCAATGAATATTTTGAAAGACGAAAGGGACATGAGAGACTGCTTCTATTCTAATAAGAAGTCATGTTCCATCTCCTACAGAATTGTCACTCTGGCTATGACCTCAGAAGGGCAGTGGGTCACCCATATGGCTCCCAGTTTTCCTTGGGAACATCATGACACAGTGGCTTCTCATTTCATGATCCCTCCAAGACAAGCACTTGTTCCTCTCTGCAGCATTTCAGTTTACTCCAGTGAAGTGCACTTGTGGAGCATCACTGTAGACAGGGCTCTTTCAGAATTGTTTCACGCTTCCAGCTCCATGTCCCTGTTCATCAGTTTAACCAGTGCTGATTCCCCAACCTCAAGTGTCTGCTTCTGTGAGACCTCAGAGCATCTTGAGAGGCCAATTAAAATCTGGGAGGATATGAGATGTTGCATGTGTACTGATATGGATGATGAATGGGTTCCAGGCACAGAGGGGGAAAAGCCCTTCAGACCAGATCAAGATCTTTGGTGTCCACTTCAACCAGACTGTGTTTGCATTCAGAGGCATTTGGAGTAGGTGTTCCAGAACTGTTGGTCTGCTTTTCAAGTGCAGATGACAGTTCAGGCTCTAGCTCTTCTTCCTTGGGACACATTAGGTCAAGTTTGTAGACATCAACCAAGCTGTGTGAACAGGCATTAACCAGATTTCATCCTCTGTTACTAACCAGGCTGGGTGCCTGATGACAAAGCAGGATAAGACTTCAGACTCTAGCCCAGCTGCTCACAAGAAGATATTCAGGTGAGTTCCCAGACATTGGGTAAGCTTCTTCTTCAAGTATTTGCCAGATTGGGTCAAGGATAACTAGTCTGACTGAGTTTCTAAGCATTATCCAACCTCAGCCTGCCAACATTTTTTGGGATTATTTCCCAATAACTAACTGGGGTACCAATTCAGACATCCAGCTAATTCATTCCCTTATCATTAACCCGGCTAGATCTCTAGGTGTGAGCCAATCTCAGGCCCTGGACATCAGCCACCTACTTGGATGGAATACAAACCTCCCCCTTTGAAAATGGGCCGGCTGCTCCTAATGCTGCTGGGTTTCATGCCTGTGCTGCTGGAGAAGCACTGCCAGGGAGCTGGAAATGGATAGACCAATCCATGCAGCTTCAGGGCAAAAGTTGGGAGAAACACCAAGAGCCCATGAATAGGTGGCCCTGATGCTCGGGAGAGTTTACAACTTTGTCGCCAAGGGAGTATTGATCATTCTCAAGTTGAGTCTCAGTGCATCAAGGTGTCTGGAGATCCCAGCCTAATCCTCCCAAGCAATTTCCCTAACAGTGATTGTGTTTGCTGGGGAAGACTCTGTAAGCTTGGATAGCCTGTGACCCAGTCTCACCCACCCCTGTGCAGGGTTAGCAATAACCTCTAACCCATGCTCTGCTACAGGAAGGATGCTTCTGCAGAGAAATAAACATGATTGAACCCCAGCAGATTTCAGTAGGAACCTTCCTGGCACATCCTGTTTTTGTGCATTAAGTGAGATAGTTTGCACTCATCACAGAACCCAAAGCTGAGCTCAGCTCAGGACTGATTCCAAGAGCTGCCAAGGGCTAAGCATCTCCTCATAAAGACACGCGGTCAACCTGGCAAAGTCTCTAAAGCCACAAATCCTGGGACCAAATCTCCCATCTTCCTTTCCTCTGGCCTAGTCAGGGGGTTACTGGGAAAAACATGGATTCATAGAGGTTTTGCCTGGATGATTTTGGAAGGTATCATTCCAGGTTTCTTCATATGCAAGAGACAGAAAACTCAATTTAAGCCACATTAAAGCAGATAGGAGAGTTATGACTTATCTAACTTAACAGAATGAACAGAATCAGGAAAACTTGGGTCCAGGGCCTCAAATGATAAATGAAGATCTAGCTTTCTCACTTGATTGGTGGCTTTATTTCTTCTGTCTTAGATTTTATAATGGCAGGTCCTCCCTGAGGGTACCTCTGTATTAGTTTATTTAAGGACAGTCCCTTTGTTAGTTTATGTAATGACAGCCCTGCATTAGTTTATATAATGCAGTCTCTGTATCCATTTATGCAACAGTTCTTCCTATGCCAGTTTATGTAACACCAACTCCTCTATTAGTTTTTATAATGGCAACCACCGCCCCCCTGCCTCTAGTTCATGCAATGACAGTCCTGTATCACTTTATATAATGGGCCTCTCTCAGCAGGTTGCTCCATCTCCAGCTCACATCCCCCCAGGCTGAGATCCTGCAGGAAAGGGCCTTATTCTGATTGGACCCATATGAGTCACATGCACACTCTGAACCATTTAGGTGAGCCCCCAGGGACTCAGGGCTCAAATTGGTCAGGTTAGGCAATGTGGACGGTTAACAGAGCAGGGTAGGAGCCTGGCCTCCACAGTGCAGGAGCTAAACACCGGCTCTTCTCATGTCCTCTCTTGTCTGCTTGAGCTCCTGGTAAATCAGGAGATCACAAGGAAGCTGAGGCCTCATCCTTATATCCTTACAAGGAAACAGTGTAGCTTCTTGCTCTCCAGGCTTTCTGGACCCTGTGTGGGCAACAGATTCCAGGACAGAACCACTGGAACATGAGGACCCCACCCAGGGAGAAGCATGGACCAAAGGGAATGCATGGGAATCAGAGCTCTGCCCCAGTGGGGAGTGAGGGGTCTTGGGCAGCCCTGGTCCCTGGGTCCTGAGAATTCCCTTGGAGGAGACATGACTTCAATCAGAAGCATACATTTTGGACATTGTGTGAGTGATACACAGCTGATTCTTTGTTGACTGTTAACACAGGCTGGTGTTGTTCAGTGGCTTGCACTGCTTTGGCTCATTCATCCCACCTCTCACCATTCTTACAGCACAAATGGCCTTGTGAAGGGTCAGGGTATTACCAAGTCCACTCCAGGTGAGACCAGAGGCCCGGATCTGGCCAGAGTCATATCCTGTAAGGGAGTAAGTGTCAGACACCAGGTCACAGAAGAGTGTCTCAAAGGATCTGATCAGGAGGTCCCATGGAAATTGCATTTCACAGTGAAAACTCTTACCTAGTGAAATTGGGTCTGTTATCAGCCCAAGGATCTTAAAATGTCTCTGATTGTGGTGATATGGCCAGGTTCCAAGTGTGGGCCCCTCTATTCCCAGTTGTTCTTTGATGGAAACGCAGCACCTGCTGGATTGAAGGACAAGATGCCTCCTTATGGGCTACAGATGAAGACCACTCCCCTGCAGGAGAACGTGGGATGTATGGATGCAGGAGACTAGAGGACATGTGAGGATCCATGTTATGTCGTGGGACGCGATGATCTGACTGATGGCATGGGACATGGTGATCTGGGAAAGGGCTCGACATGTATGGATCCATGAGATAACATGGGACCTGCGGATTCAGGATATGACGGCAGATGTGGGATCCTGAAAGTGATGTGTGACTTGCAGATCTGAGAGACGGTGTTGGACATGATCGGGGAGGTGATGTGACACATATGTGTCCAGGAAATAATGAGATCTGCAGGTTCAGGATATGATGCCTGGTGTGTGAATCCTGGAGATGATGTGTGCTGTTGGTGTCAGACATGTGTCCAGGAAGTGACATGGGGCAGGTAGATCCGAGCAACAAGGCATGGTGGGTAGAACACAAGCTGCACTGGCAGAGCCCACAGTACCTGGTGAACGTCCTGATCTCACGAGCCAACCCCCTGACCCCTGATGGGAGTAAGATGGGGTATGTGCAAGGGCTTCAGGAACAGTGAAAAGTTATCTGACTCACAGAAGGCAGGGACTGGTGCTGTGGAAGGAAGTAGAGAGAACTGCCTTCTCTGCAGCCAGCTGACTGTAAATGTGGCTCAGAAGAGGGGCCACTGTGGAAGATATTGGCTTTTCAGTTCTTTGAGACCTGAAGAGGGTTAATTACAAGTCACACACAGAGAGAGATGGAGGCAGGGAGGGAGGAATGGAAGATATATGATACACAAAAGGAAGATGAAGAGCACACAGTGAAGTAATGTTGCTGTGAATCAGAGGAAAATCATGCAATTGTCTCTTGGTTCAAAAAATTGGAGGATAGACACAGCCCCTATGAATCAGGAGCTTACAGCAGGAACACAGACTCAAGGATGAAATAAGAAGACAACAAAGGATGATTGAAAATGAGTTGGTGGTGCTCAAGAAAGAAGAGGAAGAAAAAAAATGAAAACACCACAAGAGGTGAAGTCATAACTACAGAAAAAGGATAACGGATACTAAAAAACAGAGCAGCATCAGGAAGATATCTTCAAAAGACAGGCTGAATAAAAATAAAGACAACAAAGAGAACATCTTTGAGATTTCTCTGGTGGTCCAGTGTTTAAGAGTCTGCCTTGCAATGCAGGGGGGCAAAGGTTCGGTCCCTGGTGGGGGATCTAAGATCCCACATGCCTTGGAGCAACTAAGCTTGAGAGCTGCAACTACTGAGCCAGTGCTTTCCAGAGCCTGCACGCCACAACTGGAGAGTATGTGTTCCATAATGAAAGATCCCACATGCTGCAACTAAGATCTGACACAGCCAAATAAACAAATAGAAAATCATTGATATAGAAGCAAAAGGAAATACAGTGTATGTGTAGTCTCTGTCTCCAAAGAAGAGAAAAAAGAATGGAGAGCCATCTGGGATATAATTTAAGAGACCTTTCTTGAAATCAAGGAAAGTTTGAGCCCACAGACTGAAAGGGTGTAGTATATTCCAGATAAAATCAGTATGGATTTATTGACTCTGGAATATGTCCTAATTTTAGGAGACCTCAAAGAGGAAGAAACACTCCTTTATGTTTCAGGCAATAATAATAACAGCAACAAATATCAAGTCACTTTCAGGGGAAAATTCAGACTTGCTCAGACTTTTCCAGACAAAATGAAGCATTGAAAATGCAGCCATTATGTCTGGAGGGAAGTGAGTACAGGAGAAAGACAGAGAGAGAGAGAGAGAGAGAGAGAGAGAAGTGTAGAATTAATTCAAAGGAGGACAGAGCCCAGATCATGTTGCAATTTTAAGTTGCAGTAAGAGATTTAGATTTTAATCTGAATGCAGTGAGAAGGATCTTGGAGATGCTGCTGCAGGGGTTCAGGTGAGAGATGGTAGTGATGGGAAATAGGGTGATAGCAAGGGAGTTGGGGAGAAATGGATGGATTGAGGACAGAGTTTGGAAGTAGATCAACAGAATTTGCTGACACATTGTATATGGGTAGCAATAGAGAGAGCAGGGAAGCAGGAGGCATGAGAGTGAGCAGGGCTTTGGGCTGAACAATTGTGGTGTGCCATTTCACTGAGATGCAGAGACTGAAGGAGGAAGAGTTCTGAGGGTAGAGTCTGGTTTTGGACCTGTTCAATTTGAGATGTCGGGAATGATATCAAAATAATTAAGAACTGATATTCTCATAGGAACCTGATAATAAGAAGGGGTACATTTCCAATCAGAAAAGATATCTTTCAGTGCACACAATGGGGGTGTTCCAGGACTGGAGTTTCCTACTTGAAATCATGGTGCAATCTTGAAGCGGCACTATATTATATGAGTGGGAAACTCAGGAAAGAGATCATGACTGAAGTAAGAGAAATGTAAGGGTCATTTGTGTATAGATGATCCCTGCCCAAAGCTGGGCATTTCTAAGGATGTGGAAAGGAAAATTAAAGGACCCTAGGACCATGCTCTTCAGTTCAGTTGCTCAGTCGTGTCCGACTCTTTGTGATCCCATGAATCGCAGCACGCCAGGCCTCCCTGTTCATTACCATCTCTCGGAGTTCACTCAGACTCACGTCCATCGAGTCCGTGATGCCATCCAGCCATCTCATCCTCGGTCGTCCCCTTCTCCTCCTGCCCCCAATCCCTCCCAGCATCAGAGTCTTTTCCAATGAGTCAACTCTTCGCATGAGGTGGCCAAAGTACTGGAGTTTCAGCTTTAGCATCATTCCTTCCAAAGAAATCCTAGGACCATGCTCTTGGGGGCCCATTAACACTGAGAAACCAAGAGAGGAATAGGAGTGAACGAAGACTGAGGCTGAGGCTTGAAAAGAAAAGTAATTGTGAGTTATCCTGGAAGCCAGGCAAGTCAAATGTTCAGGAAGGATAGTGGTCAGCTGAGTTGGACTCTGTTAAGAGAGAGGATGCGGACTGCAGCCATGAAATTAAATAGGATGAAGAGATGAAGAGAGATGAGTAGGATGAAGAGAGAAGGAAACCATTGATTTGGCCACATGGAGATCTCTTGTAACTTTGACAGGAATAATTTTAGTAGTGGAGTGGGATTTCAGCACTTGGTTGAAGAAGGTAAAAGGAAATCAGGAAGCAAGGAAGCACAGGCAGTCCCTATAGACAATTTGATGATGAAGAGATAAGAAGAAGTGTGGCAGCTGGAGAGAGATGAACAATCAGAGTTATTGTTTTTTAAGATGGTTGATATTGAGGTATATGTGGATCCTGGAAGTATATGTCTCATGTGGAAGAAGCTGATGGTGCAACTGAGAGGAGAGAGTTACCAGAGGAGGGCTTTTGAGGAGGCAGGAGGGCGTGAGATCCAGGGCATGAGTGAGGCACAAGCGAGGAGGGACACATCACATCTGAGGTGTCACCTTCCCCATGGAAAGGGGATGTTGCACCAAGAGAGATGGCAGAGGCTGTGACTACAAACAGTGGTAAGTTGAAGACTTGATGGTGAGCAGGTGAAGAAACTATGGTTTTCCCTGTGAACTGTGAGGCCAGGTCACGGGCTGAGAATGGAACAAGAGAAGGCATGTGGGAGGCCTGAAGGGAGAACAGAGAGTGGGGAAGCATTGTTTTTGAAACTGGAAATGGAATTTACTGGAAGCATTGTGGTTCCCAATCTCAGGGAAGTGAGATCTGAAGACTTGCGTTTCCAGTGTGAGAGGTCAGCACGGTGTGCACTTTCACGGGTACACTCAGCTTCAGGGCAGGTGCAGGTAAACAGAGTTGGGTTTAAGTTGATTTGTTTTCACTCAGTGAAAGCAATGGAAAGAGGGGGGCAAAGGAATTGATGGTGTTTGACGAGCACTGAATCTGAGACGAGTTGGGAGAGATGGGGTATAAGGGAGAAAGGGGCCGTGAGAACTTGATGTTTTCACAGGGACACTGGCAAGGCAATTCTGGACTGAGAGCTCCATCATGGGAAGTGAGCGCTCAGAAAGCAGAATAATTGCAAACAAGATGTCGGAGGTGGAGTGATTATTCAAGATGCAAGATCACGGGAGGTAGGGGGAGGGTAAAGGTCATTGGAGGGGGTGATGTTAAGGAATGGAGATGTTTTCACAGGGACACTGGCAAGGCAATTCTGGACTGAGAGCTCCATCATGGGAAGTGAGCGCTCAGAAAGCAGAATAATTGCAAACAAGATGTCGGAGGTGGAGTGATTATTCAAGATGCAAGATCACGGGAGGTAGGGGGAGGGTAAAGGTCATTGGAGGGGGTGATGTTAAGGAATGGAGACCAAGGAATGGAAAGAATAATTCATGTTTGGCTTGTAATATGTTCAAAAACAGACAAAAGCCATGTGCTCTGTTCCATCAAAATAGTGAATATTGGGGGAGGAGGGAAGGACGAAGTTAAGAATATAAAAAATGAAGGAAATCAAGACAAAATTATATGAATTGCAGTGCATTATTACAGATACTCTCCCCTCCCCGGCACCCAGTTTCTGTATTTAACATCTTTCTACACACCCCTGCACAGATACATAACTGGGGGACCTCTTGGGTTTTTTTTCTTAATATTTATTTTTCATTTTTTTATAATTAAGTCTTTAGTCATATTTTAATTAATAGTATGAATGGGGGCTTCTTTGGTGGCCCAGACAGTAAAGAATCTTGTCTTCAATCCAGGAGATGGGGGATGTTACATGTAAAATTGAATAATTTTAACCATCAAATATGCAGAAGTCTCTAATTGTTCTATTTATGGGATTATTCAGTTCAGTTCAGCTGCTCAATTGCATCCAACTCTTTATGACCCCATGGACCACAGCACATCAGGCTTCCTTGCCCATCACAAACTCCCAGAGCTTGTTCAAACTCATGTCCATCAAGTCGGTGGTGCCATCCTCTGTCACACTCTTCTCCTCCTGTCTTCTTCAATCTCTCCCAGCATCAGAGTTTTTGCCAATGAATCAGTTCTTCACATCAGATGGCCAAAGTATTGGAGCTTCAGCTTCAACATCAGTGCTTCCAATGAATATTCAGGGCTGATTTCCTTTAGGATTGACTAGTTTGAACTTCTTGCAGTCCAAGGGACTCTCAAGAGTTTTCTCCAGCACCACAGCTCAAAAGCAACAATTCTTTGGCACTCAGCTCTCTTTATAGTCCAACTCTCACATCCATACATGACTACTGGAAAAACCATAACTTTAACTAGACGGACCCTTATTGGCAAAATAATGTCTCTGGTTTTTTAATATGCTGTCTAGGTTGGTCATAGCTTTCCTTCCAATGAACAAGCGTCTTTTAATTTCATGGTTGCAGTCCGCATCTGCAGTGATTTTGGATCCCGAGAAAAAGTCTGTCACTATTTCCATTGCTTCTCCATCTATTTGCCATGAAATGATGGGACTGGATGTCATGATCTTAGCTTTTTGATGTTGAGTTTTAAGCTAGTTTTCTCACTCTTCTCTTTCACTTTCATCAAGAACTCTTGAGTTTTTCTTCGCTTTCTGCCATAAGAGTGGTGTCATCTGCTTATCCGAGGTTGTTGATATTTCTCCTGGCAATCTTGATTCCAGCTTGTGCTTCATCCAGTCCAGCATTTTGCATGATGCACTCTGCAAAGAAATTAAATAAGCAAGGTGACATTATACAGCCTTGATGCACTCTTTTTGGGCTTCCCTGGTAGTTCACCTGGTAAATAATCCACCTGCAATGTAGGAGATCCTGGTTCAATTCCAGGGTCAGAAAGATCCCCTAGAGAAGGGATAAGCTATCAGCTCCAGTTTTCTTGGGCTTCCCTGGTGGCTCAGCTGGTAAAGAATCTGCCTGCAATGAGGGAGACCTGGGTTTGATCTCTTGGTTGGGAAGACTCCCTGTAACATTTCATGCAAAGATGGGCTCGATAAAGGACAGAAATGATCTGGACCTAACAGAAGCAGAAGATATTAAGAAGAGTAAGAATTGATGCTTTTGAATTGTGGTGCTGGAGAAGACTCTTAAGAGTCCCTTGGACTGCAAGGAGATCCAACCAGTCCATTCTGAAGGAGATCAACCCTGGGATTTCTTTGCAAGGAATGATGCTGAAGCTGAAACTCCAGTACTTTGGCCACCTCGTGCGAAGAGTTGACTCATCGGAAGAGACTCTGATGCTGGGAGGAATTGGGGGCAGGAGGAGAAGGGGACGACCAAGGATGAGATGGCTGGATGGCATCATGGACTTGATGAATGTGAGTCTGAGTGAACTCCAGGAGATGGTGATGGACAGGGAAGCCTGGCGTGCTACGATTCATGGGGTCGCAAAGAGTCGGACACGACTGAGCGACTGAACTGAATTGAACCCACTCCAGTATTCTGGCCTGGAGAATTCCATGGACTATGTAGTTGCAAAGAGTCAGACACACTTTTCACTTTCCCAATTTGGAACCAGTCCGTTGTTTCATGTCCTGTTCTAGCTATTGCTTCTTGACCTGCATACAGATTTCTCAGGAGGCAGGTAAGGTGGGCTGGTATTCCCATCTATTTAAGAATGTTCCACAGTTTGTTGTGATCCACACAGTCAAAGGCTTTGGTGTAGTCAGTGAAGCAGAAGTAGATGTTTTTCTGGAATTCTCTTGCTTTTTCTATGATCCAGTGGACATTGGCAATTTGCCCTCTAGTTCCTCTGCCTTTTCTAAATCTAGCTTGATCATCTGGAAGTTCTCAGTTCACATACTGTTGAAGCCTGGCTTGGAGAATTTTGAGCATTACTTTGCTAACATGTGAAATGAGTGCAATTGTGCGGTAATTTGAATATTCTTTGGCAATGTCTTTCTTTGGGATTGGAATGAAAACTGACCTTTTCGAGTCCTGTGGTCACTGCTGAGCTTTCCAAATTTGCCGGTGTATTGAGTGCAGCACTTTCACAGCATCATCTTTTAGGATTTTGTCACGTGAGTGTATGTTCCTTGATTCTTTGTCTCATCACAACAAAGATTTGGAGTGACGGACATTAAAGCCCCCTCAGCATGTCACAGCTCTCAGGTCTTGGATAGACCGTGTTATAGCTCTCAGGTCTCGAATAGACCATGTTATAGCTCTTAGACAAATCAGTGTTACAGCTCTATTTTATTTAGAAGATAGCAGGAAAATCCATCTTTGATGCGTGAGGGCACGTTGATCTAAGGACACGAGGAGAAGAGTGCCCCAGCTCGTGGGAGAGAGAGAGAGAAAAAGAGCTGGCTCTGGCTCTTCTGTTTATATGTTTATCTCTTCCTGGGCCTGTCCTATGTAAACTGGGCCAGCCAGGAGTGTTTTTTTGCTTTACTTGGGGTCCTCACTCCGGTCCTCGGACCTTCGTTTGTTTCATTTTCGTGGGCTTTTCCCTTCCTTGTCTGTAGCTGCCGCCATTTTGGACTCCTTTTCCCTGTTCTACCTACCTAACATTTGAAATAGCTCAACTGGAATTCCATCACCTCCACTAGCTTTGTTCATAGTGATACTTCCTAAGGCCCACTTGACTTCGCATTCCAGGATATCTGGCTCTAGGTGAGTGATCAAACCATCATGGTTATCTGGGTTATCAAGATCTTTTTTGTATAGTTCTTTTGTGTATTCTTGCCACCTCTTTTTAATATCTTCTGCTTCTGTTGGGTCCATACAATTTCTGTCCCTCACTGTGCCCATAGTTGCATGAAATGTTCCCTTCGTATCTCTAATTTTAAGTGGCAAACTACTTCAGTGTTCTTGCCTTGAGAACCCCATGAACAGTATGGGGTTATTTGAGAATTTATTTAATAAATCAATTTATAACCCTGCCAGGTGGCTCATTCAATCATGGGATAAAGGTTGAAGGTCATTCTCTTACTTGTGTGTCTGTCATTGAAACTAAAATTTCATCTGGAGATAAAATCAGTGATGTAAGCTACAGATCCTTTGTGAAGGTGGGCAGGCCCAAGGGTCCACTCTGGCTCCCATAAGTCAGGGAAATGCCCCTCCCTTTATTCTCCCCCGAGATACCCCAGAGGACTCCTGATCTCTTCCCTCTTTGTCTGCACTCAGGAGGACCACAGGAGCCTGGTTCCTCTTCCTTGGAGCCTGGAGGTGAGGCTGGAGCCCTGGGCTCGCTCCCTGCCCACTCCAGCAGGCACCAATCCTTGCTGGCCACTACAATGATGTGCATAAAGCACTGTTTGCTCCTGGCCTCCTCGGTGGCTAGAGGTGACCTCAGAGCCAGCCTAGGCAAACATTCACAATAGTGGTCTAGAGCGCCCTGCTCTGGAATCCAGTTTCCTAGTGTTACCAAGTCAAAGCTCACACTGCTTGTCACATGACAGATCAACAAATCTGAGAGACAAGGTGTTGAGGCAAGGAATATGACTTTATTTGGAAAGCAGGCAGACCAGGAAGATGACAAACTAGTACCTCAAAATAATTATTTAATGGGGTCTGGGTACCAGTTTCTTTTATAGAAAGTGGTGCCAGGTTGTGAGGGGCAGGGAGTGCGTGGAAAGGTGAAGAAGTAAAATAAAAATGCCATTAATTTTCAACTATCTCCTGGAATGGCCAGCTTCAGGGAGGGGATGTGTTAATTTCTTCCTTCCTGTAGCCATCCACAAATGGACAGGGTCCTGAACAAAGACAGTTTGGTTTAACATTCGAGCAGAGGTGCAGGGTTCCCTGAGGCAGGCCATTACGTGTAGACAGTATCCTCTTACCAAACAAAAGCAACAGGAAGCAAAGATTAAAGTAAAAGAAATAGAGCCACCGTGGAGTCAAATTGGCTCTTCCTTGTAACACAAGAGCCCTGGAGTCACCACTTCCAGTGAGAACTGGAGGGTTTGAAATGTACAGCCCCACTCAGAATGTGATTGTCTCCCTTTCTCTGTGACTGAATTGCATTAGTCTCTAAAAGCTCCATTTCCCCCTTTAATTTGATCATCATGATTTTTACCTTTATCGGGTTTCTCCAAAGTAACCCAGTCCCTCGGGTTTAAAACAATCATTTTGGTGTAAATGACCAATCAGGATTAAGGTTTACCTTCAAACTCCAGATCTGGCTGTTCATCTCAGTGCCCTGCTTTTCTTGGTATAAAAGTGGTGTTGCAGGAAGGCGGACCCCTTCCAGGGCCCGAAACTGGGCTCTTGTCTAACACTTGGAAATGAATTGTCCAAGGAGACACATGTGCTGACAAAGCAAGAGATTTTATTGGGAAAGGGCACCCGGGTGGAGAGCAGTAGGGTAAGGGAACCCAGGAGAACTGCTCTGCCGCCTGGCTCACAGTCTCGGGTTTTATGGTGATGGGATTAGTTTCCGGGTGGTCTTTGGCCAATTGTTCTAGCTCAGAGTCTTTCCTGGTGGCGCACGCATCGCTCAGCCAAGATGGATGCTAGCGAGAGGGATTCTGGGAAGTGGATGGACACGCGGTGTCTCCTTTCGACCTTTCCCAAACTCTTCCGGTTGGTGGTGGCTTATTAGTTCCGTATTCCTTATCAGGATCTCCTGTCATAAAACAACTCATGCAAATGGTTACTATGGTGCCTGCCCAGGGTGGGCGGTTTTAATCAGTGTGCTTCCCCTAACAGTGGGGGTGGGAGTTGGGGAGACCGCGGTGTGTGTGGGGGTGGGAAATTTCTCTCTGTGGCCACCCAATAAAGCATAGGACCTTCATTTAAATTTGAATTCTAGATAGAAAGCAGTTTTCAAATTATAAATACATCCTAAAAATTCTTATACTAGACAATACATATATTATTTGTCTTTACTGCAGATTATCTGCATATTCTTTATTTGCTAAATCCGGCAATCCTAACTCTCCCTCTTGATGTTTCTTCCAAGCCTTTTGGCTATGTGGGGTCATCTCTAGCCACCTTGAATCTAGAAATCAAAGTTGGGTGTCCCCTCACCATCCTGTCTACACAGTGAGCCCGCATCACCTACCTGCTAGTAGGAAGATCCCAGGGGCAGGAGGAGCACCAAGGACAGCTGACGCTGGTTGATGTGTCAGGATGAAGGTGGAAACAGACAGAACAGGCTCTATCTTGAAAGCAGGACTCTGTCTTGGGTCGGACTATGCCCAGTATTTATGGAAATGACATATCAACTGGAAAATCAGACCCCCCTCCCCACTCCCCCAGATGGAAGAGCCCCAGGGCTCAAACCTAGACTCTCCCTCGCCTAAAAGATTACCCTAATTATCTGTGTAACCAAATAGAATAATAAATTCTACTGTACTTATTGGGGTATGACCACAGGCCTATTGATAATTGTCCACTGTTAACTACGTAAGCTTAAGGCATAAGCAAATAGGCATAGGCATAATCACAAGCTGGAATCAAGATTGCCAGGAGAAATATCAATAACCTCAGATATGCAGATGACACCACCCTTATGGCAGAAAGTGAAGAGGACCTAAAAAGCCTCTTGATGAAAGTGAAAGAGGAGAGCGAAAAAGTTGGCTTAAAGCTCAACATTTAGAAAACGAAGATCATGGCATCTGATCCCATCACTTCATGGGAAATAGATGGGGAAACAGTGGAAACAGTGTCAGACTTTATATTTTTGGGCTCCAAAATCACTGCAGATGGTGACTGCAGCCATGAAATTAGAAGACGCTTACTCCTTGGAAGAAAAGTTATGTCCAACCTAGATAGCATTTTCAAAAGCAGGGACATTACTTTGCTGACTAAGGTCCGTCTAGTCAAGGCTATGGTTTTTCCTGTGGTCATGTATGGATGTGAGAGTTGGACTGTGAAGAAGGCTGAGCGCCGAAGAATTGATGCTTTTGAANCTAAGGTCCGTCTAGTCAAGGCTATTTTTTTTCCTGTGGTCACGTATGGATGTGAGAGTTGGACTGTGAAGAAGGCTGAGCACCGAAGAATTGATGCTTTTGAACTGTGGTGTTGGAGACGACTCTTGAGAGTCCCTTGGACTGCAAGGAGATCCAACCAGTCCATTCTGAAGGAGATCAGCCCTGGGATTTCTTTGGAAAGAATGATACTAAAGCTGAAACTCCAGTACTTTGGCCACCTCATGCGAAGAGTTGACTCATTGGAAAAGACTCTGATGCTGGGAGGGATTGGGGGCAGGAGGAGAAGGGGACAACTGAGGTTGAGATGGCTGGCTGGCATCACGGACTCGATGGATGTGAGTCTGAGTGAATTCCGGGAGATGGTGATGAGCAGGGAGGCCTGGCATGCTGCGATTCATGGGGTCGCAAAGAGTCGGACATGACTGAGCACCTGAACTGAACTGAACTGAAAACTAAGAAATAGATGCATAGGTGAGGAACAAGACTTAGCCAGATGAAGATTTGAGATTTCAATAAAAAAATAACAGTAATGATAAGAGAATAGAAGGAATTTTCAGAATGTATGTATTCAGTGAAAGATGAGCACAGGACAAAAAGAGGAATAAGTCATAAAGAATTGAGATCTTATCCAGAGGGTATATAGAAATAAACCAAGGACATTAAGTAGTGGAACATCATGTCAGCTCATTAATAACTGTGTTTATAAAATTCCTAATGGACAAGTCTTCACTTGCTTCATATATAATCTGTTTTCTATTGAACAGTAGCTTTATACTATTCTCCACAGAATACTATGAATGCCAACATTTTAGAAAATTCTTTGGTTTAAAAAAATTATTTCAATTGTCTGATTTATCTCTTAATCACTTGGTAAGGTCCTTCCTGTTAGAATCTGAATAGTGCTGATCTTTGGAAGATCATCTATCACCTAATATGTGCTTAAGTGGCTGTTGAACTACTACAATGTACTCCGGTGTTTACATTCTAGGATCTAGATTGAGAGGCTGCTCTACTCATAATGATTTATTTCTCCCAATGTCTGCCTTAGCTACTTCTACTGATACTTAGAGGTATTTTTTAATTTGTTTATTGCTGTAAAGTTGTCACAGTTCAGTTCAGTCACTCAGTCACGTCTGACTCCTTTCGACCCCATGGACTGCAGCATGCCAGACCTTACTGTTCATCACCAACTCCCGGAGTTTACTCAAACTCATGTCCATTGAGTCAGTGATATAATCCAACAGTCTCATCCTCTGTTGTCCCCTTCTCCTCCTGCCTTCTATCTTTCCCAGCATCAGGGTCTTATCAAATGAGTCAGCTCTTCGCATCAGGTAGCCAAAGTATTGGAGTTTCAGCTTCAACATCAGTCCTTCCAATGAATATTCGGAACTGATTTCCTTTGAATGGACAGGTTGGATCTCCTTGCAGTCCAAGGAACTCTCAGGAGTCTTCTCCAACACCACAGTTCAAAAGTTTTCAATTAAAATAAATAAATTTTTTAAAAAAAGCATCAATTCTTCAGTGCTCAGCTTTCTTTATAGTCCAACTCTCACGCCCATACAAGGCTACTGGGCAAAACATGAAGTGAAGAAGTGAAGTCACTCAGTCATGTCTGACTCTGTGACCCCATGGACTGTAGCCTATCAGGCTCCTGCGTCCATGGGATTTTACAAGCAAGAATACTGGACTGGGTTGCCATTTCCTTCTCCAGGTCTTCCTGACCCAGTCTGCCGCATTATAGACAAACACTTTAATGTCTGAGCCACTTTTAAGACTCATAAAAACCATAGCCTTGACAAGAGGGACTTTTGCTGGCAAAGTAATGTCTCTGCTTCTTAATACGCTGTCTAGATTGGACATAACTTTTCTTCCCAAGGAGTTGCTGCTGCTGCTGCTAAGTCACTTCAGTTATGTCCGACTCTGTGCAACCAAATAGACGGCAGCCCACCAGCCTCCCCCGTCCCTGGGATTCTCCAGGCAAGAACAGTGGAGTGGGTTGCCATTTCCTTCTCCAATGCATGAGGGTGAAAAGTGAAAGTGAAGTCGCTCAGTTGTGTCTGACTCTCTGTGACCCCATGGATTGCAGCCTACCAGGCTCTTCTGTCCATGGGATCCTCCAGGCAAGAGTACTGGAGTGGGTTGCCATTGCCAATGGAGCAAGAGTCTTTTAATTTCATGGCTGCAGTCACCATCTGCATTTATTTTGGAGCCTCCAAAATAAAGGCTCTCAGTGTTTCCACTGTTTTCCCATCTATTTGCCATGAAGTGATGGGACCAGTTGCCATGATCTTAGTTTTCTGAATGTTGAGCTTAAAGTCAACTTTTTCACTCTCCTCTTTCACTTAACCAAGAGAGGTTTTAGTTCTTTGCTTTCTGCCATAAGGGTGGTGTCATCTGCATATTTGAGGTTATTGATATTTGTCCTGGCAATCTTGATTCCACTTGTGCTTCCTCCAGCCCAGCATTTCACATGATGTACTCTGCATATAAGTTAAGTAAGCAGGATGACAATATATAGCCTTGATGTACTCCTTTCCTGATTTGGAACCAGTCTGTTGTTCCATGTCTGGTTCTAACTGTTGGTTCTTGACCTGCATATAGATTTCTCAAAAGGCAGGTCAGGTGGTCTGGTATTCCCATCTCTTTCAAAATTTTCGACAGTTTGTTGTGATCCACACAGTCAAAGGCTTTGGCATAGTCAGTAAAGTAGAAATAGATGTTTTTCTGGAACTCTTTTGCTTTTTTAATGATCCAGCAGATATTGGCAGTTTGATCTCTGGTTCCTCTGCCTTTTCTAAAACCAGTTGAACATCTGGAAGTTCATGGTTCATACTGGTGAGACTTGGCTTGCAGAATTTTGAGCATTACTTTACTATCATGTGAGATGAGTGCAATTGTGCAGTAGTTTGAGCATTCTTTGACATTGCCTTTCTTTGGAATTGGAATGAAAACTGACCTTTTCCATTCCTATGGCCACTGCTGCATATTCCAAATTTGCTGGCATATTGAGTGCAGCATTTTCACAACATCACCTTTTAGAATTTGAGATAGCTCAACTGGAATTCCATCACCTCCATGAGCTTTGTTCACAGTGATGCTTCTTAAGTCTCACTTGACTTTACATTCCAGGATCTGGCTCTAGGTGAATGATCACACCATTATGATTATCTGGGTCTTGAAGATCTTTTTTGTACAGTTCTTCTGTATTTTCTTGCCATCACTTCTTAATATCTTCTGCTTCTGTTGTCATAGAAAAGAACATCAATTATTACAGCTCAATGAATTTTTACAAAAGAAATATTCCATGTTCAGAAAATGAAATACTCTAAACTTCTTAGAAGGAATCATCCTGTTTACTCCTTTATCCTACAATAAATTATTATTTCAACACCATAAATTGTTTTGTCCATTTTTGAGCTTCTTACAAATGTAATCAGATACCAATTTGTCTTGTTAAACATTAGGTTTAAGTGACTCATCCACATTGTTTATGTACTATGTTGTGCAGGTTTTGTCACCATGGCCTTAATTATTTTTTTCCACAAAGAAAATCCCTTAATATTGTATTTATAGCCATTTATATTTTTATTTGTTGATTATTTACACCCATCACTAGAATATATATGCTTTGAGGACAAAAGATTTTTTAATTTTTCTGGCTATATGGCCTTCCTAAAGATCATTTCCTGTGTGGATCACAATAAACTGTGGAAAATTCTGAAAGAGATGGGAATACCAGACCACCTAACCTGCCTTTGGAGAAATCTGTATGCAGGCCAGGAAGCAACAGTTAGAACTGGACATGGAACAACAGACTGGTTCCAAATAGGAAAAGGAGTACATCAAAGCTGTATATTGTCACCCTGCTTTTTTAACTTATATGCAGAGTACATCATGAGAAATGCTGGACTGGAAGAAACACAAGCTGGAATCAAGATTGCCGGGAGAAATAATAACAACCTCAGATATGCAGATGACACCACCCTTATGTCAGAAAGTGAAGAGGAACTAAAAAACTTCTTATTGAAAGTGAAAGACGAGAGTGAAAATATTGGTTTAAAGATCAACATTCAGAAAATGAAGATCATGGCATCCGGTCCCATCACTCCAAGGGAAATAGATGGAGAAACAGTGGAAACAGTGTCAGACTTTATTTTTGGGCTCCAAAATCACTGCAGATGGTGATTGCAGCCATGAAATTAGAAGACGCTTACTCCTTGGAAGAAAAGTTATGACCAACCTAGATAGTATATTCAAAAGCAGAGACATTACTTTGCAAGGGATTGGGGGCAGGAGGAGAAGGGGACGACCGAGGATGAGATGGCTGGATGGCATCACGGACTCCATGGATGTGAGTCTGAGTGAACTCTGGGAGTTGGTGATGGACAGGGAGGCCTGGCGTGCTGTGATTCATGGGGTCGCAAAGAGTCGGACACAACTGAGCAACTGAACTGAACTGAAAGATCATTTCCATACCCACTGAGATCTATGTCCATGTAAATGAATGAACATATAAATGGTGTAGTTTCAAAATTTTTACATTCCTTTTTTTATCAAAATTCCACTAATAGGTGGAATCTCCTAGTCATGGAGAACAGGTCAATGAATGTTCATGATTATCATGCTCAAAAAGTTAGAAGGCTGGTTTTAGAGTTCAGAGAACCAGAAATCAGAAGGTACAGCAGTAAATAGTAGTGGCTAATGGAATATAAGTACGCATAGGTTAGAAAAGGCAAGATAGAGTGATAATAGCACAAAGGCAACAGAAGACACTGAATCGGTCCCTATAAGAGTAAAATTTTGTTGACAACTGATACAATCCCTTAAAAATTATATTTTATAAATTGAAAAGTGTTCATTGCTCAGTCACGTTTCTCTCTCCATGAAATTCTCCAGGCAAGAATATTGCAGTGGGTTGCTATTTCCTTCTCCAAGGGATCTTCCTGAGCCAGGGATTAAACCTGGGTCCCCTGAATTGCAGGCATGTTCATTACTGTCTGAGTCACCAGAGAAGCCCTTTTGTTAGTTGCTGTAAGAACAAATACCCAGAGGAAAGGGGAAAGGCTGAAAAGGATGCAGAGATCCAGGAGATGGTAGAGTGACCAAAATGTAAAGGCCAAGAAAAAAAATGCTGTAAGCATCATATACCTTTGTCATGTTGTTGTTTTTTGGTTGCTCAGTCTTGCCTAACTCTTTGTGATCCCATGGATTGTAGCCTGCCAGCCTCTTCTGTCCATGGGATTTCCCAGGGAACGATTTTGGAGTGGGTTGCCATTTCCTTCTCCAGGATATCTTCTCAGCTCAGGGATGGACTCTGTGTCTCCTACATTGGCAGGCGGATTATTTACCATTGAGCCACAGGGGTTTCCCTGAACTGAATCATGGTACTATTATAACATTCAGTTCAGTTCAGTTCAGTTGCTCAGTCACGTCCAACTCTTTGCGACCCCATGGATCACAGTACGCCAGGCCTCCCTGTCCATCATCAACTCCCAGAGTTTACCCAAACTCAAGTCCATCAAGTCGGTAATGCCATCCAGCCATCTCATCCTCTGTCATCCCCTTCTTCACCTGCCCCCAATCCCTCCCAGCATCAGAGTCTTTTCCAATGAGTCAGCTCTTCACATGAGGTGGCCAAAATATTGCAGTTTCAGCTTCAGCATCAGTCCTTTCAATGAACACCCAGGACTGATCTCCTTTAGGATGGACTGGTTGGATCTCCTTGCAGTCCAAGGGACTCTCAAGAGTCTTCTCCAACACCACAGCTCAAAAGCATCAATTCTTCGGTGCTCAGCCTTCTTCACAGTCCAACTCTCACATCCATATGTGACTACAGGAAAAACCATAGCTTTGACTAGACAGAACTTTGTTGGCAAACTTTTTAATATGCTGTCTAGGTTGGTCATAACTTTCCTTCCAAGGAGTATGTGTCTTTTAATTTCCTGGCTGCAATCACCATCTTCAGTGATTTTGGAGCCCCCAAAAATAAAGTCTGACACTGTTTCTATTGTTTCCCCATCTATTTCCCATGAAATGTTTACAACATTAGAGCTATGAATTCTTTCTTACGGGCTGGGGTGAAAGGTATTTATAATGTTTAATAAATGGCACAGAAAGTGAAAGTGAAGTTGCTCAGTCATGTCTTACTCTTTGCACCCTCATGGACTGTAGCCCACCAGGCTCCTCCATCCATGGAATTTTCCAGGCAAGAGTACTGGAGTGGGTTCCCATTTCCTTCTCCAGAAAGGGCTCAGATCCTGCTTTCAAACTAGAAAATGTAGGTTTGGATCTTTTATCTAATTGGTTTGGTGGTCAAAGCCAAATAATATTTCCTCCTTGAGCTTCCATTTTACCTTGGAATTTTTCTTTTAACAATAAGTTGAGATTCTTTTCAAATTTAACTGTCTAAAATTCTTATATGAATAGTCAAAGTCAATGCATATCTTCTCTTCTAGTAATTCTTAAGTGCAACATATTCTGTGATATCAAACTTAATATCTTCCATATAAGCCTGAAATACTAGAGTTTCCACAGGGGAATCAATAGGCAATGACAGAAAGAGTAGGATGTCACTGGCATAACAGTGATGAGTAAGGCTATTCTGTTGGAAAATTGAAGTCCATGATAGATAGACATTGAGGAATTTCTTTGGTGAGCAGGCAATATCTCATGAAAAACAGATATCCCAGTCAGATACACTAATATTCTGTATTCTAAAACCTTAAAACCCTATATTTTTCTGGCCACTTATTCCCAAGCTAATTAATATGTATATAAGTAGAATGTATGAAAATTGGTTAAAATATGGTCTTGAAAAAGACTGCAATTATTTGGCCAATCTATTTACAATTTGTCAGTTGAAATTCTTCATTTAAAATGTCAATATCAGAAAAAAAATAGACACTTGGCCTTGTTAAACTCTTAGTAATTAATAGTCTTTTACTCTGTTGGCTAAATAGACCCGTGTCCACTGTGAAATATACAGATATAGATAGAAATGCAATTAATTAAATTAGACTTAAAACCCACTAAGAATAGTCATAAACTTCATCAGCAAAATGTTCTCAATCTTTCCTTTGTGGCAGAAGAATATCAGTTATATATACACATCCACATGAAATCCTCTTGCCTTGAGTGTGAGAAGGACTTGTAATTTGTTTTCAATCTACTACAGATGGAAAAGTTGATGGGATGTCATTCCCTTTAGGTTCTATCATATTGCACCAGTGTTAGGATTTTACTTCCATGATCAAATTATGACAAATGCAACAATGTTAAGAAAAATAGATCCTCTTCTTGGCCTTGAAGAAATAAGCTGCCATATTGTGAGAAGACCATGTGGCAAGGAGTTGTGGGTAGCCTCTAGAGATTGAGAGTGGCCTTCAAATAGCAGCCAGCTAGAAAACAGGATCTGCATTTCCCTAGGTCCAAAGAAATAGATGTTGCCAACAACATGACTGAGCTTGGAAGCAGATTCTTCCCCAACCAAGCATCCCAATAATCTTGCTCACCTGGTTAACATCCTGATTGCTGCCTTGTAAGATACAGAGCAGAGCACTCAGCAGTCATGCCCAGTATTCTCTCCCACAGAAATTGTGAAATGGTATGTAGTTTTTAGCTCTGCTTGTTGTCATTATTTATGCACCAATAGAAAATGTTATTTTAAATATATCCCATTGTCAGGATGTAAGGTAAAAGGGTTGTACAGGAACAGGATATACATAATGGTAACAAGTTGTTTACATCTGCATCTGAAACTATTTCATTAATCCACCCAATTTTATTGTCTGCTGCTGGTCCAAAATCACTGTGTATCAAACAGATGATGAGGTGTGTCCAAGTAGAAGGTATTTGTTCATTGTTTCAAAGATCTTACAGTCTGGTGAGAGGGTAAACTTCCAATTATGAATGAAAAGGTAATATACCAAAGAGGAAATATGGATAAATGATAAAGTATATTTGAGGTTGCGTTGTCATTTACATACAAATATGTTATTAGTTTGCCACCATTGGTTGTAAAACGCCACAGAATCTATTTAATGGGATGTTTATTGAAAGTGATTATCTTAAACTCATGAACTCGGGTAAAAATGTATATTGCATGCAACCAAAATTCGGTTTAAGTATTTTGCCTTTTATTTTTTTCCATTTTTAAGGTGAGATTCCAAGTTAAAAATGACAGGAATTTCTAATAGTGTAGATTAGATATGAGGCTGATCAGTCTAAATATTCCATCTGCAACCTGTTCATACATAATGAAAGCAAATCACTCTCCACTTAGGTTCAGTACACTTCAGTTACTCACTCATGTCCGACTCTTTGTGACCCCATGGACTGCAGCACACCATGCTTCCCTGTCCATCACCAACGCCCAGAGCTGCTCAAACTCATGTCCATCTAGTTGGTGATGCCATATAACCGTCTCAAACCTCTGTTGTCCCCTTCTCCTCCTGCCTTCAGTCTTTCTCAGCATCAGGATCTTTTCCAGTGAGTCAGTTCTTCACATCATGTGGCCAAAGTATTGAAGTTTCAGCTTCAGCATCAGGCCTTCCAATGAATATTCAAGACTGATTTCCTTTAGGATTGACTGGTTGGATCTCTTTGCAGTCCAAGAGACCCTCAAGAGTCTAGCTTGGTCATAACTTTCTTTCCAAGGAGTAACCATAGTTCAAAAGCATCAATTCTTCAGCATTCAGCTTCCTTTACACTCCAGCTCTCACATCCATACATGACTACTGGAAAAACCATAGATTTGATTAGACAGATTTTGTTGGCAAAGTATTATCCCTCTTTTTAATATACTGCCTAGGTTAGTCATACCCTTCTTCCAAGGAGCAAGTGCCTTTTAATTTCATGGCTGCAGTCACCATCTGCAGTAATTTTGGAACCCTAGAAAGTAAAGTCTGTCACAGTTTCCATGGTTTCCCCATCTATTTGCCCTGAAGTGAAATGACCGGATGCCATGATCTTAGTTTTCTGAATGTTGAGTTTTAAGCCAACTTTTTCACTTTCATCTTTCACTTTCAAGAGGTTCTTTAGTTCTTCTTCTCTTTTTACCATAAGGGTGGTATCATCTGTGTATATGAGGTTATTGATATTTCTCCCAGCAATCTTGATCACAGCTTGTGCTTCATCCAGCATGGCATTTCACATGATGTACTCTGCATATAAGTTAAATAAGCAGGGTGACAATATACAGCCTTGATGTACTCCTTTCCAGATTTGGAACCAGTCTGTTGTTCTATGTCTGGTTCTAACTGTTGCTTCTTGACCTGCATACAGATTTCTCTAGAGGCAGATCAGGTGGTCTAGTATTCCCATCTCTTATAGAATTTTCCAGTTTGTTGTGATCTACAGAGTCAAAAGCTTTGATGTAATCAATAAAGCAGAAGTAGATGTTTTTCTGGAACTCCTTTGCTTTTTCGATGATCCAACAGATGTTGGCAAATTGATCTCTGGTTCCTCTACCTTTCCTGAATCCAGCTTGAACGTCAGGAAATTCACAGTTGACATACTGTTGAAGCATCCCTTCATGAATTTTGAGCATTACTTTGCTAGTATGTAAGATGAGTGCAATTGTGCTCAAAGGATTGTTTGAACATTCTTTGATATTGCCCTTCTTTGGGATTGGAATGAAAACTGATGTTTTCCAGTCCTGTGGCCACTGCTGAGTTTTCCAAATTTGCTGGCATACTGAGTGCAGCACTTTCAAATCATCTTTTAGGTTTTGAAATAGCTCAACTGTAATTCCATCACCTCCACTAGCTTTGTTAGTAGTGATACTTCTTAAGGCCCATTTGACTTCACATTCCAGGGTGTCTGGCTCTAGGTGAGTGATCACACTATTGTGGTTATCTGGGTCATGAAGATCTTTTTTGTACAGTTTTTCTGTGTATTCTTGCCACCTCTCCTTAATATCTGTTGCTTCTTTTAGGTCCATACCATTTTTGTCCTGTATTATGCCCATCTTTGCATGAAATATTCCCTTGGTATGTCTAATTTTCTTGAAGAGATCTCTAGTCTTTCTCATTTTATTGTTTTCCTCTATTTCCTTGCATTGATCACTGAGGAAGGTTTCCTAATCTTCTTGCTATTCTTTGGAACTTTGCATTGAAATGGATATGTCTTTCCTTTTCACCTTTGCCTTTTGCTTCTCTTCTTTTCTCAGCTAATTGTAAGGGCTCCTCAGAAAACCATTTTCCTTTTGCATTTATTTTTGTTGATGATTTTCTTGATCACTGCCTCCTGTACAATGTCACAAACCTCTGTCCATAGTTTTTCAGGCACCCTGTCTATCAGATCTAATTCCTTGAATCCATTTGTCACATCCACTATATAATTGTAAGGGATTTGATTTAGGTCATACCTGAATTGTCTAGTGCTTTTCCCTGTTTTCTTCAATTTAAGTCTGAATTTGGCAATGACAAGTTCATGATCTGAGCCACAGTCACCTCCCAGTCTTGTTTTTGCTGAGTGTATAGAGCTTCTCCATCTTTGGCTGCAAAGAATATAATCAATCTCATTTTGGTGTTGACCATCTGATGATGTCCATGTGTAGAGTCTTCTCTTGTGTTGTTGGAAGAGGGTGTTTGCTATGACCAGTGCATTCTCTTGGCAGAACTCTGTTAGCCTTTGCCCTACTTCATTTTGTGCTCCAAATTTGCCTGTTACTCCAGGTTTCTTTTGACTTCCTACTTCCAGTCCCTTAAGATGAAAAAAGAACATTCAGAGGGATCAAACAAAACCTTGTGTGTACCAGGATCAAGAGACTCCACAGAGACTGAGCCAGATCTTGTTTGAGTCTCCTGAAGAGGTAAAGGTCAGCACTGGCCAGTTGCAAAGGGCAGGGGCTCTGGGTGCAGCTACCTGGGTTACACAGCATAAGCTCTCTAGGAGGAGATTGCCATTAACCCCACCATAGACCCACCAAGCAGGCAACCCACAAACTGAAGAACAATTATATCAAAGAAATTCTCACACTATTAAGAAAGTTCTAGGACCCACAACAGATTTCCTAACCTGGGGATCTGGCAAAGGGGCTGGGACCCCCAGAGAATTTGACTTTGGAGGGCAGTGGGATTTCATTACAGAACTTACACAGGACTGGAGAAACAGACTCTTGGAGGGCACAGACAAAATCTTGTGCACACCAGGACCCAGGAGAAAGGAGCAGTGACCCCACAGGAGACTGACCCAGACTTGTCTGTGAGTGTCCAGGAGTCCCTGGAGGAGGCATGGGTCAACAGTGGCCTGCTTCAGGGTGGGGGGCACTGAGTGTGGCAGTGTGAGGTGGGAACACAGCCCTGCCAAACAACAGAAAATTGGATTAAAGATTTACTGAGCATGGCCCTGCCCATCAGAACAAGACCCAGTTTTCCCCACAGTCAGTCTCCCTCACCAGAAAGCTTCCATAAGCTTCATAGTCTTCTGTCAGAGGACAGACAGAATGAAAACCACTTAAGTTAATTGGCTTATTTTAAAAATATTTTTTTCTCATACTGTATAAGAATAAGGAAAATCATGCATACAGTCATTTGACCTGTGCAAACAATCCCTTACCAAGAGATAAAGAGACCACACAGCCTGTGCTGAGGTTAGCAACTTTGTGCCTTGTTTTATAGTCTGTGGGTGTACCTTTGTTCTGCTTACTCATATGACTCAGTGGCCCTCTGACTTTCAGCATTGAAGACTTCATGGGGAAGGAAGAGGGGTCCCTCTTTTGCAGCCCTAAGGAGTGCCTATAGACCAATTGCCCTGCATCAGCTTGGAGGGGTACTGAGACAACTGGTGTATATTTGGGTGTTGCTAGTCATGAGGACCAATGAACCCTATTAGAGTTGATCTTGCTCTTTCACTTCCCTGTGAGTAAAGGCATTATTCCATCAAATGCTTGACTGTGTTGTGTTTTCCTTGGATATTGTAATGCCAAGATGTAATGGGTAGGCATAGTTGGACATCTAATCCTGGAGGGTGCTACTGTGATGATGTTTGCTATACTTCATGTAGTTGAAGTCCTTTCCTGGCATTGGTAATCAATCCACGTCTTTTGCTTGGTTAAAAAAAAAAAAAATCAGGAAAATTGTGACAAATCTATTTGAGATACAGTTTGATCCACCAATCTGTGAAAAGCAATAACACATCCATGGGAAGAAGAGTTACATGAAAACAATATTATTGAATGAAAAACGTACTTATGAGATAATCTGGATTGGAATCCAAGCTCTTTCATTGTCTTGCTGTAACCACTGTGTACTTTAAAATATGTTCAGTCATAAAATAAGATTATCTTTAATAAGCTCAATACTTATTAAAGGCTCCACAATTATAAACTCTTTTGCTTTTCCCAAAGTAAATAATCTGAATGCATGCAATGAAATATATCATATGCAATATAAATTATAAACAATTACATTGGTTTTCCAAAAGTAGTCTAAATATATAGTATTACATATGTACACACGGGCTTCTCCAGTGGCTCAGCCAGTAAACAATCTGCCGGCAATGCAGAAGACCTGGGTTTGTTCTTGGGTCAGGATGATACCCTGGTTCAGGGAATGGAAACACACTCTAATATTCTTGCCTGGAGAATTCCATGGACAGAGGTACCTGATGGCCTACAGTCCATGAAGCTGCAAAGAGTTGGACACGACTCAGCGACTAACACAGACACACATGTACACACAGTTATTTTTCAAGAATAGCATTTTCTTGATTTTATGCTCTTTTTAAAGCTTCTTCTAATCTTTCTAATTTATAAACATTTATGAGGAGAAAAACAAGTTAGATAAAAAAGTGTGATTCTAATAGCTGGGTAGATTCTATTAGAATATGTTAGTAGCTTTAAACAATCTCTGAGGTCATTCTAATTCACACTAAATAAGCGACATCTTCCAATGTGTGAGTTGGCCTGAAATAGTAAGTTTCAGTAATTTTTTTGTCAGAAAAATGTAAATTGAACATTCACATCCTCTCTCTTTTTAAATCATTTCCAAAAGGTGAATGTGTATAGCATAAACATTACATCTCTGATGATATCATTTCCATTTTACAAATATGCAGAAAGGAACGTGGCATCTTTTTTTTTAATTCAGGCGCTCTGCCTCAGCTCTTGAAACCTGTTGAGTGTAGCCATGCACCAATTCTAAAACCATTGCCTTTGGTAGGAAAGTAAGCCATTGCCTTCATATCTGTGCAAATATCAGAAACTGAATCTTCAAGCTATTGACTTCTGAATTAAAAAGAAATGTGGATCACAGACTTGGAATGGTCTGCCTGGATTTAAGCTCCAATTGCACCATAGGAACCAAATATTTCCTTTGCTGTGTTGAAAATTGTGAGCTATGCTCTATGACAAATATCATTTTGATTAAACACCCACTCACATTTGTCAAGGTTCTGTCAAGTGAAAATTTCAGATTCTAAGGGGCCTCTTATCCTCCAATTATTTTGTTCAGAACATTTGGTGTTTTGATTTCTGGGAAAGTTTGCTTTCCTGCGGTATGAATGAGTCTTGCCAAGTACTGAGATGATTAGTACCAACAATAATAATTGAGCCATCATGAAAGGGGAATATTTGAATATGGATGGATTCTCAGTCCTTGCATTATTAAAAAAAAAAAAAAAAACCTCTTCTATGGAAACCAAGGAACCATCACAGCTGTTAAACTGAAAATTCTGTTTTATTATTAGAAATCTCAAGAAAATAAAATTCTGACATAAAAATCTAGGGCTTTTTAAAAATGTAAGGAAAATTATATCATGATTCTGGACTTGCCCACTTAAAGTGAACAATTAATTTCATAAGATAAAGCTTCCATTAAGTATTTCTTGAATTAGTGTTAACATAGACATAAATGCATAAAAAAGGGAACAATGTTCAACTCCACAACAAGGTGAACAGTATAGTGTTAGTTTCTAATTGACTTATTGGTATTTGGCAATCATTTCAAGTTATGCTATGATGAATAGAAATTGAAAGAATTCTTTTGTTTATGCTATCAGTTCAGTTCAGTCTCTCAGTCGTGTCCGACTCTTTGCGACCCCATGGATCGCAGCACGCCAATTTCTTGAGTTCATTTCCAGGATGTCTTTTTCCCTTTTTAATTCCACCAAGTATTTAAATAGAATAATGTTTTCTTGCTATGTTTTCAGGGAAGAATACATCCACAAAGACCAAAAATATATTCATTTATATTCATTCATTAACTCAATAAACACTATCATGACTATATGCAAAGATTGTGTTAGGTAAAATAAATATATTGTGACTCTGGTCTCTATGGAAGTTTATACTCTGATGGGGGCATATAAACAATAACAAATGTATGGAGTGGAATATAAGGGACCATGAGAGTCTATGATACAAAATCTTAGTATGATCTTGGGGTTCAGCAAAAGATTTTTTAAGGAAATAAGGATTGACTTTTTTTTTTTTTTTTTGGGTGTAGGGTAAGAGAAAATTGTCTGCATGGCAGGATATAAAGTTCTTTCAAAGAGCCTGTATCAAGTAGAGATATGGTCAAGTCAAGGAATTATTGATTTATTGACTTGACATCCAGAAAATGACATGAGAAGTTCACATTAAAATATAGAGAAAAAAAATTTTCGGTCAAATTTCCATCTTTAAATTATACTGCCATCTATGGTTCCAGCAGTTATTGCTATTCTAAGCAACCGAGAGTCCCTCTTGGTATCTGCTTCCTTTGGATGTAGTTGTTGTGGCTGGTTACAATAACCCTAGGAGAAGGCAATGGCACTCCACTCCAGTACTCTTGCCTGGAGAATCCCATGGATGGAGGAGCCTGGTGGGCTGCAGTCCATGGGGTCGCAAAGAGTCAGACACGACTGAGTGACTTTAGTTTCACTTTTCACTTTCATGCATTGGAGAAGGAAATGGCAACCCACTCCAGCGTTCTTGCCTGGAGAATACCAGGGATGGGGTTACACAGAGTCGGACACGACTGAAGTGACTTAGCAGCAGCAGTACAGCAGCAGTAGCAGCAGCAAGCACAGTCTCTGCTTCTTTTTCAGTAAACATAGACTCTTATTATGATGTCTTGTCCACTAGGACAACTCTTAAATGATCAGTTCTGTTCTGGTCCTTCTAAATAGCAGGTTTTTTTTTTTTCTTTTTTAAAGTTTGGAATGAGTTTATTGATATCTACAAAATGACTTGCTGAGCTTTTGGTGGGATTGCATTGATCCATTTAGTATTATGATAAACAGTTTTTGCAGGTTTCTCAGTGCTATATCTTTTTTTAATATAAATTTATTTATTTTAATTGGAGGTTAATTTGAAGATAATTCAAATTTTCTTCTTGTCCAACCATAGTAATAAATTATTTAGAAAATTTTCAAGATGCTATATTGATATATTGGGGCAGGCTTTACACATTCACAATCTGTGGGCTAAATACAGCTTGCAAAAATATTTAATATGGACTATATGGTGTTGGGATACACAATATTAAAAAATAATTACTTTCAAAATGTGAAAAAGCAGATTGATTTGGTAAAAGATCACAATAGTCAACATAATGTTGAACAAGAAGTACCAAGTTTGAGGACTGATACTACATGACCTCAAGACTTACCATAAAGCTATAGTAATGTGGTATGGTACTTTCAAGACAATAGACAAGTAGATCAAAAGAAGTGAATAAATAGATGAGAAATAGATACACATACGTAGTCAGGTGATCTTTGAGAAGAGAGAAATGGAAGTTAAGTGAGGCAAATGGAACAAAGATATTCTTTTCAATGAATGGTGCTAGAACAACTGCACATCCACCTTAAAAAACAATCTAAGCACAGATCTTACATTTTTCATAATAACTAACTCAAAATAGATCATAGATCTAATATTATAAAATGCAAAACTGTAAATATCCTAGAATATAATATAGGAGAAAATCTAAACATACTTGGGTATGGCTGTGACTATTTAAATATAACACCAAAGGCATGAACCATGAGAGGAAAAAAAAAATGTTAATCTGGACTTCATTAAAATTAAAAATCTTCTCTGTGAAATACAATGTCAGGAGAATTAGAAACTAAGCCACAGGTTGGGAAAAAATATTTGCAAAAGAATATCTGATAAACAGCTATTATACAAAATATACAAAAGTGAAAGTCACTCACTTGTCCAAATCTTTGAGACCCCATGGACTATAAACTGCCAGGTTCCTCTGTCCATGAAATTATCCAGACAAGAATCCTGGAGTGGATAGCCAATTCCTTCTGTAGAGAATCTTCCCTACACAAGGATCAAACCCAAGTCTCCTGCATTACAGGCAGATTCTTTACCATCTGAGTCAAAGGGCACTTCAAACTAAACAATATGAAAACAGATGACCCAATTAAAAATGGGCAAAAAGCTCTACTACAAAGCCACAGTCATTAAGACAGCATGGTACTGGCACAAAGACAGAAATATAGATTATGGAACAAAATACAAAGCCCAGAGATAAATCCACACACCTGTGGACACCTTATCTTCGACAAAGGAGGCAAGAATATACAATGGAGTAAAGACAATCTCTTTAACAAGTGGTGCTGAGAAAACTGGTCAACCACTTGTAGAAGAATGAAGCTAGATCACTTTCTAACACCACACACAAAAAGAAACTCAAAATGGATTAAAGATCTAAACGTAAGACCAGAAACTATAAAACTCCTAGAGGAGAACATAGGCAAAACACTCTCTGACATAAATCACAGCAGGATCCTCTATGATCCACCTCCCAGAATACTGGAAATAAAAGCAAAAATAAACAAATGGGATCTAATTAAAATTAAAAGCTTCTGCACAACAAAGGAAACTATAAGCAAGGTGAAAAGACAGCCTTCTGAATGGGAAAAAACAATAGCAAATGAAGCAACTGACAAACAACTAATCTCAAAAATATACAAGCAATTTATGCAGCTCAACTCCAGAAAAATAAACGACCCAATCAAAAAATGGGCCAAAGAACTAAACAAACATTTCTCCAAAGAAGACATATGGATGGCTAACAAACACATGAAAAGATGCTCTACATCACTCATTATCAGAGAAATGCAAATCAAGACCACAATGAGGTACTATTTCACACCAGTCAGAATGGCTGTGATCCAAAAGTCTACAAGCAATAAATGCTGGAGAGGGTGTGGAGAAAAGGGAACCCTCTTACACTGTTGGTGGGAATGCAAACTAGTACAGCCACTATGGAGAACAGTGTGGAGATTTTTGTATCTCCTGTGAGGTATGCATCAGCAGTTGTCTGCCACAGGGGCAGGGGCTCTGGGTGAATCTACCTGGGTCACACAACCTGTGGCATAAGCCCTCTTGGAGGAGGTTGACATTAACCCCACTATAGAGTCACTGAGCAGACAACCCACAAACTGCAGAATAATTACACCAAAGAAATTCTTTCACTGTTAAGAAACTTCCAGAACCCACAGGAGATTTCCCAACCTGGGGATCTGGCAAAGGGACTGAGAACCCCCAGATAATTTGACTTGGAGACCAGTGGGATTTGATTAAGAAACTTACATAGGACTGGGAAACAGACTCTTGGAGGGCACAGAAGACCCAGGAGAAAGGAGCAGTGACCCCACAAGAGACTGACCTAGATGTGCCTATGAGTGTCGAGGAGTCTCCAGCAGAGGCATAGGTTGGCATTAGCCTGCAGCAGGGTCAGGGGCACTGAGTGTGGCAGTGCTTGCACATGACCTGTTGAAGGAGGTCGCTATTATCTTCATTACCTCCACTATAGTTTGATCTCAGGTCAAACAACAGGGAGGGAACACAGCCCCACCCATCAACAGAAAATTGGATTAAAGATTTACTGAGTATGGCCCTGCCCATCGGGATAAGACTCAGTCCCCACCCCCCATCCCCACCCCCC